>VZTJ01005259.1:55633-102382 GCA_013397795.1 Orthonyx spaldingii
GCGGGGCTGCGGGAGATGGGGCGCTCGGCCGAGCCGGCGACGGACCCGGGGTGCTGCCTCCAGAACCCGAAGTGATAACTCCGGCACCTGACGCCGGCCCCTGCCTGCTGGGCAGCGCGGCCCGGGGCGGCCGGAGCAGCGGCGGTCACGGACGGAGCTCGGTGCCCGCAGCAGCGGCTCTCGCGCTGCGGCCTCTCCCAAATACAGCTGGTGCTTAGTGCAAAAGAAGGCCGGTTTCTGCAATCCGCAGTGCGAACGTACTGCTGTCCCAAGTGACATCTTTGTAGGACTATTTCTGTCTTATCCTGGACGAGGGCCGGCAGTCTGAAACAGCCGCTGGCTGGCACGGGAGGGGGCAGACAGCCTTTGGTGGCTGTCAGCAAACAGCGGGACAGTCAGCTACCCTTAGTCACGTTTTGAAGCATACGAGATAGTTTAAAAAATAAAAAGGAGAAAGGGCATTTCATCTCCTACAGAGGATTTAGTAAAGCAAAGGACTTACTCAGGAATTTGTCTTGCTCTGTGGTAATTTTTATTTTTAAATGAAATTAAATAGTGCTATATAGCATGTACATGGTGATCTGTACAAAAAGTAAAGGGCATGGTTTTGTTTGCTTCAGTTTATATGAATAGTCTTTCTCGTGCAAGTTGTTCCTCATAAGTTAATGCAGGGCTCACAAATTTAAACGAATTGTCAAATGATAGCTGCTCCAGAGTCTTATGGCTTTGTTCCTGCAGTTTGTTTTGCCTATGTGGAGGCACAGACTTGCTGGAATGATGACTGGTGAGTTACTTTTGCATGTATTCACATGGCTGATCTTGTAGATCTGATTTTGTTATTTCTAATTTACTTGAACTTTTCTTGTGAGGTAGTTGTTTTAAACACCAACTTGTATACATAAAGACATGATTAAGGGAGAGATGACATCAGGCAGCAGGAAGGGAGGAGAAAGGCTTGTTTTAGGTGAGAGACAACTTGACTACCATGAATGGTTTAACACACACTTCTCTGAATCAGTCATAGTATTATTAGGAGTTTAAAAAAGTAATGGCATTAGGCTGACCCATGTCTATGTGTTTTCATGTTCTCATGCTGAGCTAACAATTTTAATTCCGCTTTTTTGTCCCTGCTTTGGAAATTGTGAATGTCACATTAATGGGTAATTGGAAAAGACCCAGAGAGACTGGGCAGTGAGGTAAAAGTCGGGGGAGAGTAGGAGTGTTTTGTGTACCTGCTTGGTTTTGGTGTAACAGATCATATGTTATTGTTCATATCCTGTGAGAAGGAATGTTTGTGTGATACAAAATATGTATGTTATGGACATTGGCCATTCAGTTGAACATGGGAGAAAGATGCTTCCCTTCTTGCTGCAGGGCAGTTCAGTGTTCAGAAGTTTTGGTCATGAGGTTTGTATGAATACACAGCACTTATTGCCAGAGGCTGCAAAACAATTGACCTGGCTTTGTTGTCCTTGACTTGTTTGTTTTAGAAGCATCCTCATGCTGACTGTGGACATATTTTGTTTATCAAATATGGTAAACACAGTGTGTATAAACACAAGAAAGGACCATCAGTCTTCAAAATCATCAAGTCCAACTGATTGGCTTGTATTAATTTTTTATTACTTTTTAAAAAGGCAGTTGTGTATGATTCATAGAAATGGCTACAGTAACTCCTGGCTGATATGTTTTAATTTTTTAATTAACTATTATTCCTATGATTTTCTTCCTGAAATAGACTTCAATAGACTTCATCTGAGAAAAATGTGAAAGCATTTAAAGGTTGTAACCTCACTCTATATATGTGGTATAGATTTAACCTAAGGATCAACAGAACAAGTTGTTTCACAGTGTTTAATATCAAGTTTCAGTTGAAGAGAACTGCACTTAACAGTAAGAATGAGATTAATGTTTAATCTTCTGCATTTAAAAATATTATTTTACCCATTACAATCCACATTTAGCTGAACCATTTCCCTTACTTCAGTAAGAATGTGGTGAATCTTGAGAGATGGGCCTGTTATTTGTGATAATATTGCACAGAAATGTTTGGACAGTAGTCTCTACTGCAGTGGGAAGTTAACAAGTATGGATTTTTTTCCATGGCTAAGGCAAATGCTTTCCAGTGGATTTATAGTGATGTAATGCATGGTATAGTCCTGAGCGTTTGTCTTAATAATTGAAGGGTAATATAAACCATGTGCCAGATGAAGCCATGAGGAGGGTTTATGCTTGCCTTGTACCTATGAAATCTGGTATTGCACTCAATCTTCGTTTTCTGAGGGATTAAGTGTATCAGCTTTTGGGAGATTGTACGAATCTTTTCAACATCCCTCTGTAAGCTTGCTACCTGCTGTGCTTAGTTTCAGAATCCAGCGTTATCGTTTTCCTCTCTAAAAACTGTTTATTGTCTCATTCATTTGTACATCAGATTACTTCACTCCAAAAATCACATAACTCTTCTGAGAAGAATATGCCCCCTTGCGTGGCTCCCTGAGGATTCCTTTCTTAGCCCTTTGTTGTAAACAGCTTATATAGGCATGACATGAGACATGGGTTCTGTAAAATCCTTTCAGAGTTGTTTATTAAGCTGTCTTGGTCTCAGATTATCTTTCTCAGTGATGATTCACTGGCAGCTCAGCACCTGTCTTCAGCAGAAATCTTTGCAGACTGGAGCACAAACGGTGACTTTTAATAGTGGATTAGCTCGGTGTTATTTAGCCCAGGTGTTTCTCTGTTGTTTCCTTGTACGATGTTGAGGCAGTGCACAGCCTGATGCATTGGGGTGAGTGTCTGATATCAACACATTCTTGGGTCTAATCATTGCTACAGATGCATGGTGTGGGAAGGAAGGTCTGTGTGCAGAATATGATGGCAGTAGAGCAGCAGTCCTTGTGGGTTGTGGGAATAAAGCAGAGCATGCCCAAACAGTCCCTCTTGCCTCTTTTAAGACTTTGAAATTCTACCTTGTTCTGCAGTAGGGCCCTTCAACGTGTTCTGATCATCTCTAGTGCTTCCAGGTTGGTTTTTTTTTTCTTTACCAGATGTATTGTAAGTAATACTACTGACAAAAACTATGTGCTTTTTTTTTTCTTTTTTTTTTCTTTTTCCTTAATAGAATGAGATTGGTAGAATAGTTAGACAGTAATCTTTTTAGTAGTGTTTTATGGAAATGTTAATTGGCCAGAGGCTGGGCAATCATGGCTGCAGGTACATGTATACTTGGGAGCAAGTGCTTGTGAGCCTGCTTTATAGTGGATTTGAGCACACTCAGGTTCAGCCCACAGGTAAATCTTTGTTGAAAGTGTTTTGTGTGTGAATATTTAGATGGAAAAAAAATCTTTAGTATGAGCATGCGTGAAAAATGCTTTCAAGATGAATCATTAGATAATTTCTAATATTGCTGTAGATGACAAGTGTGAGAAAAGCTGAGAGGCGTATTTTGTGGGAGCAGATTTAAGATGAATTGATCATTTGTATCATTATGAACTCTTGTTTTGCACAGGTAGTGGAGAACATTTTTTTTTCCTTGACTGTAACATCTGTACAAGCTTTACCTGTGCAGTCTAAGCACAGTTTAAGCAAACTTCAACACTGAAAATAACCTAGACTGCTTTGGTTTTAGCATAAATGTGATTATTATAAGGGTTCAGTTCAGTGGACAATGGTGTTTGGAGCTCAGAAATGCTATATCACCTCAGTGTGCTGGATGAATTTTGATTTGTAGTGCCAGTGAGCTGCCTGAGGTGTGGAGAGCTTTTTCTTCTGCAGGATTTTGTTTGAGCTGACACCTCCTGTGACTGGCAAATAACAAAGTCTGTTCCTGATGGAAAACATGAATGCCTTGCTTGCAAGAATGTGATGTGTGTTTTACTTTAAAGAAGATATGTACAAGAACAAATCTTGTAAATGGATTATCCAGCTGCAAACTACTTGGGACAAGTCCTAGATTGCTACATTCCCCTCTGGAATGCCACACTAAATTGACTCAAATTGTGGAACATGAGAACTGCAGAGCCTCTTCATGGGAATGCTTGGACATATGCTCTGGGATTTGGCACCAGCTATTCCCAGCCTTTGTAGATATCTTAAGTAGAAATGATTAATTGTTCAAAATTGTAAATTTAAAAGAAAATCTTCTTCTTTCCTGTAGTGAGAAAATACACAAATACAAACCTTAAAAATTAGTTGTCCTTGCAGTTAATTTGCCCTTTTTTTTTTTTTTTTAAAGTGGTGACGTAAACGCGATCAGAAGTGAGTGTGTTGCTAAGACCTTGACTGGTGAAGCCACAGCTGTCCCATCAATTGGCTGGGGGACCTTTTCTTCAGGCTATGTAGCTGAAGTCTATTGTGTAAGTATGAAAACGGAGGGAGTTTTGGGCAGTGAATTGTCTGTGAGGAGTGCTCAATCTCATAATCTGCACACATATCTATCTTGAAACTGTTCCTCCCATGGAAGGAAAGGGGTGAAAGGAACTGTGTTCAGATGCACAAGAGTTACTGGCCTTTCATTTTCTTGTGGTTGCTTAGCTTACAATATTGGCAGGTGATTTGCACATGTATTTCACCTTATAGTATTTTTCCTGTTGACAAAATGCCTAGATCTGAGAAATACATGCCTTTTATGAACACTGCTCTAAATATAAATAAATTAAATTAAAATGTTGCTTTTTACCTGGGTGCATGTCTGTCAGGGGTTAGTGTTGTTACCTAAGGAGCTCGAGCTCCTTATTTTTTTTTTTCCGCTTGGAAGCTAAGAAAATATCTAAGAAGAAAAGATCTTGGAAACCGAGAGAGCAGAGAAACTGCAGAAATAAATGGTAGGTGG
Source organism: Orthonyx spaldingii (assembly GCA_013397795.1). Taxonomy (NCBI): domain Eukaryota; kingdom Metazoa; phylum Chordata; class Aves; order Passeriformes; family Orthonychidae; genus Orthonyx; species Orthonyx spaldingii. Next base: position 60,462 of record VZTJ01005259.1, read on the forward strand.
GAAGTTACCTAAGTAAATTCTATTGCTTTCAGGCCCTCTCATGTGACTTTGCATGTAATTTGCAAAAGGCGTTGGATAATGTGACCATTAAAGTGTAAAGAATCTAAGTGGCCACCGGGTGTCCCCACTGTTCCACGCTGGTGCGTCCTGATAGGCCATTCATCCGGTAGTACAAAGCTTGACATACTTCTTAAATGTGGTATTTTATATGTTGCAGGTTTTAGCCTTTATTTTTATATTTCCAATGCTTATTCTTCAGGGCAACCAATTAACATCTAGTCTGATGGAGGGAGAAGGGGAAAAAAGGAATTGGTTTGCTTGGCTTGCTTGCTTTAGGTCTGAGTTCTCTTTTAGTTTCCAAAGATCGGGTATGGACAAGGCTTGATTTTTCTGAAGTAACAGTTATTCATTCCATGTAAGTGCAGTTTGGTTGCTGAAATCAGAATGAGAATTTATTCAGAAAGGTAATTTTCTGTCCACTTTTAAAAACCTGCTACAATAGGTTTGTGTGTTGACCAAGAAAGTGAAGTGGCATACTTACCTAAGGGCTTGACTGAACAAAATTGGTGGCATCAAATTAAGGGGTGAAAGTAGAAGTAATGTTTTCGGGCACTTAGGGTAGCTGATGTTGGACATGGTTTAATTTAAGTAGAAGTGAGGAGTTGTGCAAAATAAATGCATCCAAGTGGGAAATTGGTGCAGAGAATAGCTACAGTAATAAAACTTACACTCTGGCTTCTGAATAGTATATGTGTCCCAAAACTCTGAATGTACAGTATGTGATGGATCAGACTGTGGCTGTTACTGCACAAGGATATGTGCCCCACTCCTGTAAGTGTTCAAGGCCAGGTTGGACAGGACTTAGCACAGCCTGGTCTAGTGGAAGGTGTCCCTGTCTGCAGCAGGGGAGATTGGACTAGGTCATCTTAAAGGTTCCTTCCAACCCAAACCATTCTATAATTCTTTAAAAAGTATAAAACATAAGGAGCTCTGTGTTAAGGCTGGCACTTCAAGTTTTACTGAGACTGTGCTGTTACATGTAGGCTATGGCAGTGGTGCTTTCCTTAGGAATTCTTTATAGCTACATTAGTTATATCCAGTTGCTTTAGATTTTCAGCACCTCTGAAAATCACAATGTGTGTTTTGAAGTCTGACAGTATTTGAGATGAGAAACAATGACATTTTGGGTAGCCTGTTGTGCCTGCAAATCCATGCAGTGAGGCTTTGTATAGACAGACATGTTTGCAATGGTATTTTTTACATGCATGTGGCTATTCAGACTTCTAGGAAGCCTGAAGAGCAAACTCTTTTTTCCCAAGCAACTTAGTGCTTTTGTTTGTCCCTTCTACAGTGCAGGAGCTGTGAATTACATTTTTGTATCAGTGGCATACCTGCCCTTTCTTACTGAACTGAATCATGCAATACCAGCAGTGTTCTGCAGTCATGTTTATCTGGTAGCTTCCAGGCTTGGATTGTCTATCCTATTTCAAATAACTCTATAGACCAGACTTATTTAAATAATTACAGTAATTATGCTGCAAACAGCAGATGACTGGCATTTCACCTCAAAGAAGAGGTGTTTCTTTGGGAGTCGGTCATTTTGAACTTGCTTTCTTAAGAACTGCTCTTAGGTGTAAGCTTGGAGTACAGCACTGAGTTAACATATAAGCAAAGTCTGCATGTCCCTGAGTACAAACATTCCAAATCCATATGGTTGCATGCGTGTGTCGTGGGTTGGTGCTGGCCAGATGCCAGGCACCCATGAAAGCCGCTCACTCACTGCCCTCTGCAACTGCACAGAGGAGAGAAAATTTAATGAAGCATTCATGGGTTGAGATAAGGGCCAGGAGAGATTGCTCATCAAATGCCATTGTGGGCAAAACAGGCTCAGCTTAGAGATATGAAGTGAATTTACTGCTAACAAAATCAGAACAGGATAATGAAAAGTAGAATAAGCCCTTAGAAACACCTTCCCTCCACCCCTCTCTGCTTCCAGCTCTCCCTCCTACCCCAGTGGTGCAAGGAGACAGGGAATGGGGCTTATGGTCAGTTAATCACCTGAGGCTTCTCCTGCTGCTCAAGGAGAAGAGTCGTTCCCCTGCTGCACTGTGGGGTCCCTCCCACAGTAAAGAGTTCTCCATGAACTTTGCCAGTGTGAGTCCATCTCAAAGCAACAGCTCCTTGCGAGCTGCTGCAGTGTGAGTCCATCCCACGGGTAACAGTCTCCCTCAAACTGCTGCAACATGGGTCACTCTTCCACGGGGTGCAGTCCTCCAAGGACAGGCTGCTCCAGCCTGGGAGCAGGGCCCCTCTCTCCATGGGTCTCCCATGGGCTCACAGCCTCCTCCAGGCATCCACCTGCTCCAGCTTAGGCTCCTCCACAGGCTGTGGGTGGATCTCTGCATCCCTGTGCATCTCCATGGGTTACAGGGGTACAGCTGTTTCACCATGGTCTTCACCATGGGCTGCAGGGGAATCTCAGCTCTGGCACCTGGAGCATCTCCTCCCCCTCCTTCACTGACCTTGGTGTCTGCATGTTGTTCTTCTCACATGTTCTCACTATGCTCTTCTCTAGTCACAATTAAAGCTGTGCCATGACTTTTGTTTTGATTTCTTCTTAAATATGTTATCACAGAGGCATTACCACCATTTCTAATTGGCCCAGCTGTGGCCAGTGGCATGTCCATCTTTGGAGCCACCACGGATTTGTTCTCTTGGATGTGGTGGAAGAAGCCACCTCTATGGCTCCCCTGCTACCAAAAACCAGGCAATGCAAACCTAATACAATGTGTTTATTATTGAAAGAGCTTGGGGGGAGACAAATACTTTATTTTTTCTAGCATGCTATACCTTCTTTAAAAAAGTTAGCTCTTTTGTATATATGTTTTTCATGACCGGTGTGAAAGGATTTTTATAAAGGAGGCATGTGCTATTATGTACTTCAGGATATGCAAGATTCCTGCTGGACCAGATTCATACTACTGCTAGTGCTGTCTGCTTAGTTGTCTCATTGGCATCAGAGGTAGTTTTGCATGAAAGAAAATCTCTGATGGAGTTGTTAGCACTATTCAAAACAATGGGACTCTTACTTGTCCAGAGACTGCAAATCCTGATTTGGATCTAGTCTTTCAACTCTTGCATTGACTGATGGGAAGGGTTCCAGTGATGAAAACTGATCACTAAGTAGACAAAACTTTCACAGTGCTTTTGGAACCAAAAGGCTGCAGATGCAATACAGTGTGTGCAGGCTACCTGTGAGCTGGGAATTGATGCATGGGCAACAGGGCTGTTTAAGCTTTTAGTGGCCAGGTTTTGTAAGGAGCCTGCAGTGCTAACAATCAAGAATCTTGCTTGGATCTTAGTGCTTGGAAGAGTGAACTGCATTACTAAGTGCACTGCAGTAAAGGAAAAGGCTGCCTTACAAGCAGGGGCTTTTTATGCCCTGATTGAAAAACTGTGAACAGTTGCTCTTGGACAATGTGAGACAGCACATATTGGAGGAATAATTGCCCTTCAGACATAAACTATACAGTATAAGGGTTGTATGTTTGCTTCATAATAGTCTTTGTATCCCCTTTGTTGCTGCCTTCCCTTTTTTTTATTTTTCCATACCTTCCTGGAAGGGGGAATAATCAGTGCAACTTTTCAAAGACAGAGCTAGCTGCCCAGAAGTTATGAATTCTCTCACTTTCTCATTCTCTGGCAGGAATGAGCCAGGAGATGGAGTACCTCCCTAGGTGGGTTCAGGTTATGTTCCCCATCTCATTCTATACATTTGTCCCTGTAAACGGTTAGGAGAAGGCAACAATAAGAAATGTCATCTCAGGCCCTCTATGTAGAATATGGCAATGACGGCATGACTCTTTCAGCTTTGTGTGTGTCTGTGTGGCACAGGAATGCAGTGAGGCTGTGGTTGGACTACAGCAACTCCCAGCTTGCTGTGGTAATGGGGATTTGGAAATTGCTGTCTCTGACCTGAGGAAATGTGTGCAATGTCCTCACCCAGCCTGACTTTGGTAAAGAAAAACTGAGTGAGGAACACTGCGTGTCCAGGTGATGTGCTGTCAGGTTAGCTGGTCCAGTCTTGGCAAAAACCCAGGAGCAGAGACAGATAGGAAGGTGTGATCATAGCCACATTATCAGGAAAAAAAGTTTTCTCCCAGGAGATGGCACATTTCCACTAGGTTTGTGACAACACAGCTGTGTTGGCAGGCTGACTCCAGCCCTCTAGGAGGTTTGAGCAGGAAATTCTGTCTTTCACCTTTCATTCACCCATTTATGAAACCAGACCTCTCCTGGCAAGTTCTGGAAAGGTAAAATAGGTATAAAAGGAAGCATTCCTCTAACTGTTAACTAGCTGTGGCTGCCAGTTGGTACTTACCTAACATACTTGTAAATGTTAAATTCTGTTATTATATCAATGGCTGGGAAACTGGGGAGGGGAGAGACAGTACTGGAGAGGAATGGGAAGGAGAGAGCATTGTCATTTCTCAAATGAGGTGGGGGAAAAATGTATTTTAAAGTCTAGAGAGTTGCTGTTAAGTTGAACCAGAGCTTACTTTACTGTTATTAAACTTTTCTGTTATGTGTGAAGAAGACATTGAATACTTTTGAATTCTAAAATGTCTTCACTGTTCTGGGGAGAACTGGGATAGAGATAAGTAAAGAGTTTGTGAAAGTGTCTGTCTTTGAACAGAAAATGTGTTTTTGTTGATTGATCCCTGGTTTACAAGACCTAGTTATCTAGTTAAGGTTCTTAGAGTTCTGCAGCTATTTAATAACAACTATGTGTTGTAACTAGCAGTTCTTCAAAGGAATACCAAGCTTCAACAAATACATTACCAGTGATGATTTGGTGAACTGACAGCAAAGGTAAGTAAGATTGCTGTGCCAGCTTCTGCCTTTTCTGCCTTGCTTGCTTCATATGCTGCCCAGCAGTTATTTAAGTGTACTGTAGGCAGGTAAATAAATTGCACCTTTCTTTTTTCAGGTGACATGTCTGACAGCTAGCTGTTTTCTTGTTGCCTTTCATGCATTGTTTTTTTGGACAGTAGCTCACCTGATGGAGTCAATGGGGTGTTTTGGACATAAGTGTAATATCTATTGTTAAATCAGGGAGTCAGTGATACATAATTTCTTGAATTTTAGTTAATCTTAAATTCTCGTTGCTGTATCCGTTCTTTCTTATACCTTTTTTCTTTTTTTTTTTTGATGGGGGGGGTTTTGTTGTTGTCTTTCTGTTTGTTTGAGTGTGGTATTTTTTTTTTTTTTAGTTTTGTCTTTTACTGTAAGAATGGGCCACATTCTCATGGAAGTTATCAAGGATGCAGTTATATTTAAAACCACTTTAAAAACAAATGTACATCGTATCTGTTACTCAATTGCACAGTGACGTGTAACAGTACTCAGTTCATCCACATAGACAAATGTGGGGTTTGCATTGGCAATTTTAACAGGAGATTCAGGAAACTTAGTCTTTCTCCCTGGTGATGGTATTTGAAGGTGAAAAATACGCCTATATATTTATAAAAGCTGGCAGAAAAATCTATTTTACAATAACAATGGTTATTGTATCCTCTTGCATCCTTACTCCCTTCTAGTATGCACTATTGAAAATGGATAATTGAAATTGGAGTCAGTATAAACTACAACGGTCTTCATGAAAAATGTGAAAAATACTTCTAACAGTTTTTTCAAGTAGCTTTAAGCTGTACTTAAAGGTAATATCAGGAGATCTCTGGCAATCTTCTACAGAACCTGCAGAGGGAATAGCAACCATCTTGTAGACTTAATGCAGTTCCTTCAGGAGGTTTTCTGAAGGCAGTGTTTGGACTTAAAATGCACACAGCATTCATGAGGAGAAGTATCCCTGGGCAATTCCCTACTTGCGTCAGGAATTTCCACTCTTGCCTGAAGGAGAAAAGCAATGCCTGAACTTTCTTTTGCATGAAATTGAAATTTCAAAACCATGCCATTACCAAATGTATCTAGTATGTTTCACTGGAGCATGGCAGTATCTCTTGAACAAACATCACTATTGTAACAAGATGGTTGATGGATTGGTGCTTTCTAAACGTGCCCTGTTGGCTGCACTGTAGATTTACAAACGTTGCCTTAAATACCTCCCTCTCATGGCCTGTTTCCTGAATTAGTACTTCACCCAAGGTTGAAAAACTTTTAATATCTTAGGATGATACCAAAGTTCTGGTATCACATCTGTGAGAACAAACTTTAGAAAATCCTCCTCAACAAAGCATAAAGGTCTACAACTTTTTCTTTTATATAATATGTTGAATACATAAATTGTGAAGTTAAATGGTTTTGTTAGTCTCCCTCTGTGTCATTTGCAGCACAGTTTTGGCAAAAAGCTTTTTTTTGTGCTAAACCAGTTCTGGAGTTAGGGTAGGGGATATGTGAGCTGGTACAACCACAGGTGCTGGTGTCCATCCTGCTAGGGCTCATCTCCTTGTCATGCTGCCTCTGGCCCTGGGTGAATGCACAGAGGGGGTAGGAGCCAGGGAGGAGACTCGCATCCAGCCAGAACAGGGGACAGCTCTGTACCATGATCCCTGCTCCTCAATGGGGCCCACTGCTCCAGTGTCCACCCTGGCAGGGCACTGGACCTGTGGGGACAAGTGTGGCAAAGCCAGTGGGACTTGTGCACTATGGAAACATTAAGGTTGGGTGAAAGGAGGTGAAAACTGGTCTAGTGGAAGGTGTCCCTGCCCATGACAGCGGGATTGGAACTAGAGGGTCTTTCAGATCCCTTCCAACCCAAACCCTTCTATGATTCGTGGCTGATCTCCAGTAGCTTCATTATTCTGTGACCTCTTCTGAGGTACAGGAAAATTGAAACAAGAGCAATGCACTGTCACAGATCTCTAGTATGATCTCTACCAATGTGTAGAGATGATACTCCCAAGCAAAGATCTGGACCACACCTGATCTGAAAATTGTTCTGATTTAATAGGTCCTAGCAGTTCTACTTGTTTCATATCTCTAGCATTGAATATCATAAACTGGGAATTACGTTTCAGTAGAAATTACACATTACATATCTTTCTTAGGATAGATCATACATATCAATTTATGGATAACTTGATTCAAATATTCTCTATTATTATTACATATTGCTCCATCAAATAGAGTATTAGCACTAAAGATCAAGCACAGAGGAACAGTATTTAGTAATGCATAGCATTACTTGGCAGTCTGACCACCCAGCTTACAAAAAAGGCTTTGCCTTTCACATCAGTGAGGTCTTTGTATTGCTGCCAGCATGCTCTCCACAACATTGCTTCATGGTTGTGTAAAGCTTGTGAGAGGAGAAGACTTAGAGAAATAAGAGGCTACGCCATCATGCATTAAGATTATACTCTGCTTATCATAAATGAAGTGCTAAGTACTGGCTGAGTCATAAAAGGGATCGTGTGTGTGAGTGGACTGGCTGCATGTTTAACTTCTTCCTTGTGTTCCTTGGTGTAATATTGTTTCAGTTGTTGAGCCTGAGTACTTTCACTAATAGCTGCTGTATTTAGCTACTGTCTGTTTTGACTGAGCACCAATCACGAGTAGAAATTTTCTAAACTTGTTTTTACTTAGCTATCTGAGATCTAATAAAGTAGTTTTATCCTTTTTACTTGGCACCTTCAAGCAGTTTCCAGATTACCTGGATTTATGCCTCTGAAATGTGCTTGATCAAGATTGGAGGGTGACAGTTTTTAACAAATATTTTAGTTCAAAAAAAGTCTCTTCTTTAAAATTAAGTAGCTTCTTCTCTATTATATAGATGTATAGCAGTTTCCCCCTTTTTCTTGTGCCTATCAATCATGTTTACTTCAAACACACCTTAATTATTGCAATGGAATCTAAGACATTACAATATGTGTCTGCATAGGCAAAACGGTGTCTTGACTTAAAGCCAACAATAAAATAATTAATGACTTCAGCTATAAAAACTTAAAGCAGCAATTTCTACAAACCACTTTCTTTCGTCTGGAAAATCAGGAGTCTGTTTTACAAAATAGTCTGGAACATTAAAGAAACTTACAGGTCATTCAGACACTCTAGTGCTACCCTGAGAACAACTAGAGACCATGACCACTTTATTTTCAGGTAAGAACCCCACAGTTCTTATTATCAGTGAGCATTAAAACCTTGTACATTAGGCAAGGAACACTAATGTATTCATATTACAGAGAATCAGTGCAGCAGAAAAGAATAGCTTCCTATTTCCTGTACAGCCTAGAAATAGATAGTGGTAGTATGTATATTTAGTTATGTGTTCTGTGACCACTTTGGTTTAACTGCCGTGGAGACTTTTGGGGGCATTTGTTTCTTTGTTTAGCTGCTAAGACTTTTTTTTGTTGTTGTTGTTGTTGTTGTTGTTGTTGCTGTTGTTGTTACTGACGGTCAGTCAGTAACAACTGTTGAAACTGATAAGAAGTACTCAGCAATCAATAAGCTTGCTTTCAAGGCTGCCTGAGGTGCTGGTAGTAGTGTCCACCAGCCACAGCTGTTGCCTGTAACACCAGTTCCACATTTTATTTTGGAAACCTCAGATGAAGTCACTGCATGACTACAAAGAGCAATGAGTGAGAAGAAATAAAATTCTAGGATCCGAATTTTTTACATTTTGCAAAAAGAAGGGCATCTGCAATCTGCTACAAAAATGTGGAATGAGATCTGAGAAGAAACAAAGAAGCTGCAGTAATCCGAAAACAACAGCAAGTGAACTAGGAGCTGTGCTCAAGGGTTAGGGGGTTTGCTGACTTTTAGACCTCTGCCTATTAGGTCATTAATGCTTGGCTTCAACCTTTGATCTTTCTGCAATTCTGGAAGCTCTCTTCATTTTTTTCCAACACAAGGCCAAAGTTGTGTGATTACAATAAGGCTGTTGTACTGAACATCCCACATATAGATGCAGCACAGAAGACTCAGAGAAGTGGCTTATGTTTCAAGAATGCAACAATATGCATTGTAAAATGTGTATTATTCTCAAACAGCCCTTATTATGTGAATAAGGTGTGTTGTTTAAACAGAGCTTTTTTTCAGGAAGGAAGCTGCACCTCTGAACAAGATAAAGTATGGATAATCTAAGATACACTGTGCCACATTAGGCAGAAAGGAAGGGGCTGTTTGTCAAGCCAGGACTGTTGGAGAGCAAAGCTCTTGGAAGACAGTGAGGAGCAGTAACACGAGACTACAAAAACTTGGGGCCAGCAATGCTGAACTATGTTATAAGTGTAATGAAACTTGCACACCCTTGATGTTAACTCCCAGTAATGTTATGCCTTGAAAAACACCAGAGTTGATAAATTGTGCACAGCAGATTAATTAGAGACTTGGCTGACTTGAAATTGCACATATCTCAGGGAGAAGTGTGTCCTCTGGGGCAGGGCAGGAGACGCTGGATGTAAGTATTTCTTATAAAGGTTCCCCTGTATAATTTTTAGAAAACATTTTCTCTTGGTATTTTGGGTGAGTTACATAGTAGTGTCTTTAGTAGTTTCTTGGATTGCCATGCATGACAGCTTTTCCTGTTGATTTGATTTTTATTGACCAGATTCTTGGCCATTTCAGGGTATTATTGACCATCCAGGAGCATCACTGTAGATTTGGGAGTACAATATAGAGATTGTAAACACCATAGCTTCTGCAGTGCCTTTGGGGTTGTTCTGATTTGTAGATTAGGGTCAATGTGGGAACTCTAGCCCCTTTATGAGGCTGTGAAAGAAAAGAACTTGGAAATATCTGTATTGCCTGATTACCCAAGGCTACCCTTTTACATATTTGCTAACATGTTGCCCTTTCCTACTTCTATGAAATGCCTGATTTTTTCCTAGCTTTGCTTTTATTCTGCTCCACCACCACTGACAATCCAAACCACAGGTCTAGTAAGCTAATTGTTCCCAGAGCACAGTTTTTGAAGTACTTGCCAGCTCTGACTGAAGCACAGACATCTTGTTGGTGCTACAGCACCTCTTCGTCTTCCTCCTCATAGTTTGGATGTGCCATCCATCTGTCCCTCCTACTGCCCTTGTGTTGCTCAGAGAGCCTGTCCCGGAGTAGTGGGTGAAGCACAGAGTCATGGAAACAGGAGCTGTGTATGCCACACTCACAGGGTCTTGGAGCATGTTGGGGCTGACTCCAAGACAGACTCATTCAAGCTCAATCTTGCCTTTCAGGCTGAATCACTGGCAGGCTCTGTCTTGTCCCACATACCAGCACCTGGACTCACATGGGATTACACAGGAGAATCCCAGGATGTCTGTGCTGTAAACAAAGATGTACCTGTGGAGCCAAAGACTGAAATCTTTTGAAGGCTTTGTAGGCTGGAAAAGTTGTGTTATGAAATTTCAGTCAGTTCAGTCCAGTGGCTTTTAATATTTTTATTTTCCATTTTTTAGCATAAAACCCAAAGGGAGGCATTAGATTATTTTTCTTGGTCACTATCTGATACTTAATCTAGCTACCAACCTACTTAGAAAACAAAACTGACAAAATGTATAATGAACTCTAATTAGAAGGAATCTTAGGACTAGCATAAGTATTAATAACAATAGGAAAGTTATGGAGTCACATTGTAATCGGGGGATGGGATCAGAAATATTACCATCTCAAAGAAAAAGAAAAAAATAGAAAAAGTTTGTTTTCTTTGAGATCACTCACTATCAAGTATTTTTCTATTTGGCAATTTTATGCTTTTCCAGTATTAAAAAAGGAGCATGAGAGCACAGCTAGGCTTCCTGTTAAGATGTGATATCTCCCTACACAGTCAATAGGCAGAGTGTATTTACCAGGAAATGACTAAAAATATTCCTGGAATATGACAGATGACCTGTCCAGAGCCAGCTGTCACTGGACAGTCCTGGTAGATGTAGACCTCTAATAGAATCCAGTAACTGGGGATATATTTTAATTAGTGGCAGCTCTCCTTTGGGTTCAAATAGCTGGATTCGTAACTTACTACTGTCAGTTGGAGAACTTAATTTACATAATGTATCTTACTGTGTTCAATCTGAAGAGTGAAACTATTCATTTCATGTTGTTGTTATGTAAGCACTATCACTTAAGCAGTATGTCCATGCCTGATAATATGGCACTAAAAAATTAAAGTTCTTTAACAAAGTTAGGAACCCACAGCCCTGTGAATTTGGCTCATCTGTCTGTAGCGTTGCTGTGCAACTATGTGTGCTTTTCCTTGGCTACACTAGTTTTGGTCTGTGTGAGTGCAGAAATGAATAGCTAGCACAGTGGGGTCAGACTTCTTGTGGAAACTGCCTGCTCTGTTGCGGGGACTGCCAGATTTTTCAGGAACAGAGGAGGCGGATGGAGCTGAATTATGGTAAAGAACTGATCTGTTTGCTGTGTGGGAATGGTTTTATACGTGCACATTGTTAAAAGTTTGTTGTGGTATAGAGTCCTCAGTAGAACTCAGTATGTAAAAACTGCAGTCAGCATGCCTTGCCTGTGCCATGCAGAACAAGTAAAGCAAGGCGGGACCCTGGAAACCACGAGCAGGCAGGATGTTGCCTTTGCAGGAAGAAGCATGCCTGTTGCTCTTAAAACCCAGTAACTTGAGTTACTGAGCCCAGCTAGTCTGCTGTGTGGGTGGGGAGTAGGAGTGATGGAGACACTGTAGGTAGTGTTTCTCTTTCTTTTTAGTTTTCCACTGCTTAATGGTGCAAATGCACTCCCCCATATCCTGAAGCTGGCTGTGATCCCGCAGATGTCTTAGTGCAGTATTTGTGCTACAAAGGGCAAATCTGCCCAAGCAAGTGTAAAGTCATCCCTGTCCTTTGAATCAGTAATGAACTAATGCTGAGCATACCTGTGCAGGGTGGGGTGAGGCAGGGAAAGGCAGGTGGGTCCAGGACATAGCCCGGGTGCTCAGCTTGGACTGTCTCTAGTGACCACTAACCCTCCCAGCATCACTGCTGCTTACTCTCACACTGCTGCTCACCCTCAGTTAGCCCTTCTGCTTGCCTGGCCTTGTGTGGCTCATTTCCACTTCATGTGATGCTTCTTGTGCACCTGAGCACAAGATCCAGGGGCACTTGAAGTCTCTCAGGGTTTGGCTGCAGTCGCGTTTTCTGGCTGCAGTCACAAGTTCACCTCTAAACTCTTCCCAGAACCCATGGTTGGGCATATTGAGAAAGTTTTAATAAATCCCTAAAGAAAGTAAAATTATATGAGGTGAGGTTTGTCCTTGCACACAAACACCTCAGATTCATGATCACATTAACCTGGCAGAGGCCAGCACTGTGTCTGAGTGAGGTGGTCCTGCTGTCCTGGTTGCTCTTCCCTCTGCCGTACTGACCCCTTCATGTGCTGGCGTAAGTGTATTTGTGGTAAACTGTGCATACAGCAGAGTGGCTTTGTAGTGAAATGACATTCTTGGTGCCCTTAAGTAGTGCATTTCTGTGTGCAGTTGGCACACACAGAGTTGCGTAAACCTTAAGGTGTGTTCAAGAAGCAGAGTGAGACAGTTGTGTGGCTTGAGCTGTAGGACTTAGGTTTGAGAAATGTGTTGCAACATTTTTGAAGTGGAGAAAAAGAGAGAATTGGCCTTTTCCCCCCCACTTCTATCCCTGTGACTTGGAAACATGGGGTTGAGCTGTAAGGGTTGATTTGAAGATTTCAACACTAGGCTCTTTAAATCCCACTCTTTATGCACTTTGTGTCTCTGGAGTGACAGAACTGAAGATGGATTATTCTTTTAGTAGGGCAAGTTGAAACTCTTTCTAAAGAGGGAAGACAATACTCAGAAACATTTTGCTGTAACTGAAATGCTTCATCTCTTGTGTCTCTGGTATTTGTACCCTTTTCTGGATTGCTTCCAGGGGTATGCAGGAGAGAAGTGGTTAACCACAGAGGAGACTGTCATGGGCTCAGGAAGGACTGGAAACAAAACCAGCTATGTAAAAATGTGAATAATCTAATTTTCTTCCCTGTTTTTTGTTCTTTTTACAAGGTAAATGGCAGACAGTGACTTGCTGGACTTCTGTTTCAGCTGCATGTAATATATTCCAGCATTGCAGAAGACACAGAAGCCATTATATTGAAGGTGTAAATTAGCTTGCACTCAGCACTGTTGCCAGATCACAGAACAGTGCGTGAAGCATACAAAATGATGAACCGAGTATGCAGCAGTGATACTCAGTTGAGAGAGAGGCTGCCATCTTTCTGCTCCAGTGATACAAGAATTGGCAAGGAGAGAAGGTGCAGCATCTTGGAGCTATTTGTGAAAAGGAGAGGAAAAGGCATTAAATTAGCATTTAGTGTCTCTAGCTGCCAAGTTGTCTCGCTTAGGCTGTGTATCACTGCCAGGCTGTGTACTCTCAGCAGCACATTTTGGAGCCCAAGGAGGCTGGGGAGGAGCTGGGAAGCACCCACTGTGGTGCACTCCCTGACTGTGGCAGAGTGTGAAGGCAGGAGTTGGCTGCCAAGTGGTAACTTCTGCTGGATAGTTTAAGCATCCAGCCCATCTGTGGAATGCTACTTGGGATGTATATGGAGCTAAATTGAGTGTCAGAATTCTAGCTGAAACTTCAGCTTCCAGCTCTGTACCATGATGGAAGGAAAGACAAGATGTCCAAGAAAAGTCTGCTTCCTTTGGAGTAATTGAATTTTTTAAAAAATTACGTTATTCTGACACCTAGGAATCAGGGACTGTGGTTGCATTGTACAGGACAGACACAAGGAGGTGTAGCTCATCAGTAAAAAGCTTATTGATGAATACAGTTACTTTAACAGATTTACAAAGCTGCCTCACTCTTTTTTTTGCTTTGCAATAGTTTATCAAAGGTTTCATATTAGGCAGCCAGGTATATTTATTCTGTTTGCTTGGTGAATCTTGTTTTGGTGCAGGCTGGTCTTATTTGGAATCTTATGTCAATGAATGTGTGTATCAAGGTACCCTTAAGACGCTGGAGTGTGTATTAGCAGATTATTATAGAGTTGTTATGTGGATTTTTAGGTATGCTTTAATCTCTTGCTGCCTTTTCCCTGGAAGATTGATTTTTAAGTAGCAAATCTGTTTAAAGCTCCTTAAGTTTTGGGTTTTGTTCTTTTTTAATTTAAGAGGAAAGCACTATATGCACTTTTATCTCTTAACCATTGTTCACCACAGCTGCGAGTAACTGTTTACTCTTATAGTTTAAAATATAGCCATTGTGATAGGATCTTGTTCCACAATGTTCAGCTGTGAACTCTGGTGCTAATTTATTCAGTTAATCATTAAAAGAACAGTATTGCTGACCAGCAACAAAGCAGAGTTTGAGACTGAAATGAAGCTGCTGCACAAGCTTAAGGTGGAAACTAATACAGGAATAATAGCAATAGACCACCAGCTGGTTAAGAGTTGGCTTTTATGTCTGTTTACTTTTGGAAGTAAAGAGAGAGTAGTTTGGAAAGAGGAAGAATAGTACTTCTTAACTGTACATGGTGTGAACTCGGTCCAACCCCTTTACTATATTATTTATTTTAATACTTTATATTTTATAGAATACTAATATTTCAATATAATTTATTTTAATAAAACAGTAAGCTGTACATAATGTTACATATTCATATAACATGTAACAGATAATGTTAGAAATTCTTGTTTGCCTGTACTTGGTTAAAAATGAAAGTGTTTATGGCACAAGCATATTGTTCTGACCTTCATTGTTAACATTAATTGCATTTCCCAGTACCCACTCTCTGAACCATAACTGAAAGACCTTTGATTTATGATAATGTAAAGCACCTCTTTGTGTTCTGTGGGTTTTGTTTGTGTTTTTTTTTTCTTTTAACAACTAAAAAGTCGATAATATTTAACACCGCTACATTTAGTAGTGATAGCACAGGTTTCATCCTGCTGAACAACAGTGAATACCAGGAGACACCTGCATTGTATAAGTATGATTTTGTGACTAAGGCTGTGATTATCCATTTTGCAGATGGGTTAGGCAAGTATTTAGTATGGTCTGTAAAAGCCACTTTCCTTTTCTTTGCTTAAATCTCCAAAAGCTAGATGTGGTGGATGCTTCCTTTTTCTTATGCTTGACCATTTGTCATTTCAGACTGAGGATGGTCCAGTCTTGTATCACTATGTTCTCCAGCTGGAGTATCACCATATTCCCCAGTACAACTGAAATTTTTTAGCTTAATAGAGGAACTAGAAACCATTCTGGTATGGAAACTAAGGTCATTCAGAAGTAGCCTACCAGACTGACTTTTGCAGCAACTTAATCTGCTTGATTCTAAAAGGTGAATTAGGGGTGTTGATGGGAGGAGACTTCTGGGGACCAGACTGGGGGAACTATCAAACATTCTCTTATACTGAGAAGCTCAACTTTTGTTCCACAGTTTTTGTTTTTAATGCAGTTTTCATAATTCAGCAAGCTCAGGATTGCCAGACTGATGTTTGTCGGCAGCTCTGCCTTCTATGTCCCTTCACTGTGTCTGCTATCCATAAGTGTGACCCTGCGTGACAGAGCTTAAAAGTATTTATTCCTGTGCATGGCACCTTTGGATCCTTTTTTCCCCAGTTCATTTTGTGTTGCATGTTTATGATGTGTGGCCTGGTGCTACTTGTGAACTTGTGGTGTCCTGTGTCGAGGCCCAACTGCTGCAGTGTGCCCAGGCCGCTGCAGCCAGCTCCGTCTCACTACCTGGGTTAGAGCCTGGGTTCATCATTGCCAGCTGATGCATAGCCCAAGCAGTCAATGCAGTTTTTGGTTGCTTTGTAGTTGAAGAATGCAGGTACTCTGCTTAGCTGCTGATGGGGAAGAAGGCCAGGGGATGTCATGCTTTATTTTATTACCAAGATGAAGGAGTTACTTCAGAAGTGTCATGAAAGAGATGTTCTCTACTTCCAAGTTATACTGTGCTTTAAAATTTTGTCAAAGGTAAGATGACCATAATAGATATTTTCTTTCTTTGCATGCATTGCTTTATGTAACAGACACTACTTGAGTTTACTAAGTCAGTTACAGTTTTTTACCTTCTCAAGTCAGTAGACAGACCCTGCAAGTATTTGAGTATCTTGTTGATCAGATGTGGTCAGCAGGAGGAAAGGAAGAAAGTGTCTGGGCAGAATAACTCACAGGTATGCATTCTTCAAGAGCTGGGCATTAACTAGCATTCCTTGCCTTTTATAAATCAACTAAAGAAAGAAGAACTTTATTCTACAACAAGAAAAAACCCTAAAGTACACCTGGTGTGATTTGGCCAGGTGTCACTAGCATCAGAAACAAGAGCAGATGAATCACAAATTGCGACTTCACTGGATTTGCTCCATCCAGTAAGTCCATCTCTTTCTTATACTGGGGAGCCCAGAACAAGAATAGGATCCTGCTATCTTCATTCACTTCATTTAGTAGTGTCTTATGCCTCTGTATACTTCTAGTGCTATAAGAATTATTTACTATGTAAATAGTCATTATGCCCTTGTTTCTTGGTGCAGCTATTAGTAAGGAAATACTGGCTCAGTCAACAATTTAATGTTGTTTTTCTTCATGCTAAAGGCACTGAAGGCTTTTAAAATTGCTCTTAAAGTGTGTTTCTCTTATATGCTGTGTGGATACAGAATAATGTGATTTAGAAAACCTTTAAGTAGCCATTAAAATAGAGGCGTGAACAGCTGTAAGTTTCTATTGATGCTGGAAAGTAAACATGCTGAAAAGTAAACATGCTGAAAGGAAGGCTGAACACTAATAAGGGAGTGGTCATGGGATAAAAAGGTGCTTTCTCCAGTAATTGCTAGCAGCAGACTGGAGGAGGCATGTAAAGACAAAGTGAGGGAATTACAGATCACACCTTCTGTGTTCACCAGTCTGAATCAATCAGCAGCTGGAAGAGATCCCAGGGTGAGATGTTCCACGTGAACTGCTAAGTTTTACTAGCCATCGATCGACTTACTCTGCAGGAATTTGTCTAATCACTTTCTGAAGGCATTTATGCTGTTGTTGCAGGGTACCATGGAAGCTTAAAAATGTAGACACTTAACTAGTCTTTACATGAAAAATTCTGCCACCTGATGAGAATTAGTAGTAGTAAGTGAAATAATTTATGAGAGACCAAACAGACATTTCCTACACAGCTTCTCCTATACAGACTACTGTCATGTCCCTTGGTCATCTTTGGATGAAGAGAGACAAATTTTACTTCTGGTACTGTAGGCAGAGATTGCAGGGACTGAGGAAAGATAGCCCTCAGCTCTGCATGCCATCAAAAATTTAGCCTTCTGTGTATAGCTATGATAAGTAACTGTTGGAGCATATCAACAATTTGACTTCAGTCCAGAAGATTCTCTCTACACAAGGTTCAAGAGACAGCTGACACAGGGTAGTCATAAACCAGTTACTTATTGGTGAGCATAAGCATTATTAGGGATAATACCATATCCTGTGTATCCTACGTTAATGATGCTCTATATTTTCTCAGGTGTAAGAATGCCAGCTGTTACTATCTCTGTTTCACAGGGATAGAATGACGGGACAATTATTTCATCCATTAGGGAGAAGAACCCTAAAGGACCTGCAATCCTAACCATTAGAGCCCCTTCATCAGTAAACTCATGCAATGTAGGCATGCAGCTCATGCAGTGTAGAGTATTCCTGCAGGTATGCCTATACTCTTATGGGAACTGGGATATTTGCACATGTTTTGGTCTATGTTTACAAAAATGTTTCACATACAAAGGCATTTGCTTTTATTCCTGAAAAAATGGAATGCCTGACTTAGCTTTGAAACTCTAAACTCCTAACAATAGTTCCAGAAGAACATTCCTATTAAATAAGAGACTTAAAAACAATTTTTTTTTTGAGGTTAAGTAAAATTTGCACTTGGACTTACTGTGTTGTCCCAAGAAGAAAATGGTGGTCATATTCTTAGAGGAAATCTTAAAGCACAGTTGTTTCATTGCCCTGTGTTTTGATTCAGAAGGAAAGGGCAGTGTTCCGAAGGAATGTAAGCAGTTATTGGGAAGTTTCTAAGGAAAACTCTTACTAATTGTTTCAGCGTTTTCTAACTGTTCTAAGCTGTCTGAGGCATCGGGGGGCTGGTGTGCACTCTCTGAAAGCTGGGATGCAGAACCCTTGACTTTCGACAAGCTGCACCTTGCACCTTAACAATTTAGATAAGGAAGCCCGTCCATTTGTGGGGCCCTTAGCACCTGCTAGCTCCCCCTTCACACTCTGGAAAGGAAAAAGTCTTTTGGCCAGCTCTACAGAGGAGGTAAACAACTGCTGCTATCTCCTGGCATGGCAAGTCCAAGTGAGAATGTCTTGAAGGAGGAGCAGGCACACTGTAAGGAAAACTAATGCCCTTGGCATAACATTATCTGGCATTAGTAAGTAGTTCTAAAAATAATTCTACAAGGAGGAGAACAATACTGTCACAAAGTGGTTGCAGCTTTTCTGCCAAACTTAGCTTTTCAGCAGCAGAATAAGTTTAAGAAATCCTTTCTTTAAACTGCCTTTTTTTTTTTCTGATTTACACATCAGCCACAGTCAAACTTCTCTATGGTTTTTATTTAGTTTCTGAGTCATACTTCTTCTTTCTCTTCTTATGTAGTCTGGGAATAGCAGTACTACTGTACCTGCCAGTTCCCCTCTTGTGCATGAACTCTTGTTGCCCTACATTGCATAGCGCTGCTGCCCTGCAGTGAGGGTCCAGGTGCATCTACAGCCTGGGAAGCAATAGTCTGCTTCACACCTGTCTAAACAGAGCTGATTCCTACCTGCTGTGGTAACCCCTCCAAGTCCTGGGTCACCTTGGACTAGTTACTGAGGAGACTGTTTGGTATATTCCCCAATGAGCTGACTTCCTTGTTTTATAAGGGAAGATAGTTTGAAGGGATGAAAATGTCATTTGCTGGTATGGGTTGCTACTCTGCAACACTGTGAGCAAGAGCTGTGGTTTTGCTTTATGTTTCTACCTGTAGCTTGTTCAGGAAGTCTACAAGCACAACCTCAGCACTTTGGCTTTTGCTTCTGTGTCAGGACTCATCCTATAGTTAGAGACTTAGGCTAGGAGAGCAGTGCAAGATGAGAATCTGCTGTGCTGGGTGAACACAGTAGAAATTCAGGATAGCAGGAGTGTGTCCTGGAATGAAATGAGAGCTTGTTTTTTGACTAAAGATAATGTGTTGTTTGTTGCATTTATTTCTTCTGCGCTTGGAGAATTGGAAGGATTTCCTTCAGAACATTGGTCTTTCTTGCTGGTTAGCACAGCCAAAGTATCTTAATGGGACAACCAAATGACAGTATGGACCTTGGTATAGGATATAACATATGAAAATTTTGAGTCCTTTTGATGGATGTGAGCATTATAAAATTTGGTAGTACTTGATATAAGGCTTTGAGTTTTGCACTTTAATAGTACTGGTATATTGATAGTGTATTAATACCTGTTTCTTTTACCTTAGTGTAGCCAGGAAGTGGCGCTGTTTTATTTAAATGAAGCCAGTAGAAACAGAAAGTGTTCCAGTATGCCTTTTGGAAACTAATGAAAAGTGTCCATGGCACTGCTTGGCTGGGGCTGTGGTCTCATTTGAGCAAGTGCTGGAGTCACTGAGCCACCACAGTTAGGTTCACTGGCTAACTACCCAGCTTGCAGAAGACTCCCTTTGTTTTTAGTGAGAGATATCACTTTATTAGCATTTTTTTAATGCAGGAATCAGAATTGCTGAGCTTGTTTGAAAATTTCTCTTGGTTCTCTTTTCTTTATTTTTGTCTTTTTTCATAAATAGAAATGTAATAGTGACTGCACGCTGAAAGTACTTCCTTTGCTCATGGCATAAGAACATTCTTCCTGTGCTGTGTGTGCATTTTGAGTATGACCTAGAGCCCAGGAGTGATTCATGATGTCTTTGTAATGGGAACCTGACTCACGTATGTCATGATGAATGAGCTTCCTTGGCACAGTGGATGCTGTTCTGTGAAAGAAATGTTCTTTGGACATGGTACACTGTGCAAGCCACACATTCCTAGTCTGTCTTTCTGTGCTCATCCCATCAATTACTCAGACTGTAAACTCATATCTAAATTGTATTACTATTTATGTAAATTAACATTTCAGAAAAACAGTATTTTGCCATTGGTTCGCGTTCTTGTATGAATAGAAATTCTTGGGCTGCTTTTACAGAGCCTCAGGGTGTTCTTTTCTTTCCCTTGTGACTACTTCTGGCTGCCTCAGTGGCAGCTTTGTCCTCCCATCACAATGACTCTGCAAAGAACAGATTTGTAACTGGGAAAGTGTTGCAATATCAGTAAGAGTTTTTAAAGCTTCACATTCAGCTTGAATATAGTAGGATGAAGTGGAAATTAAATAGGAGAGGTCAGCTTAGGAGAAACTACCCATATTTTGGAGGGTTTTTTTAAGATTAAACTGACTTGACTCTTAAAATATATTAGGTAACACTTCATTAACCTCAGTGTGTTCAGAGGATTAAGAATGATTTATCCTCTCTCCCCGTTGGCCTAAGGAGAATTTGTGTTTGCCTTCAGTTTTATGTTAGACATTGCCATAATGTCATTATTATAAGAATGAAATATGTGACAGAAGCGAATTAGGAAAAAATGCAGATTACCTTTTATGAAATATGGACTAGGCAGAATTTTATGTTTGCAGATATACTTCTTGAAACAGATCATTATAGGACATGGTTTCTTAACAATGAAATATCTTCAATACCATAAATAAAAATTAAAATTACATTATTTTTTTGAAAGTACAGTCAATCGTACCTACATTTCTGGTCAAGGACAAGCAAACTTTTTAGCTTTCAAAAGAATTTTCTAGGTGCTTTTTTCTTTATAACAACTATTATACAGGAATATGTTAACTAATGTTCATTATGTCTTGGACTTTGTGTGTTTGTTTTTGGTCATGAAGCACGAGAACTGCACTGCTAGTCTTCAGAGTCTGCAAAATATAGGAGTACTCTACGTAGTGTATATAGTTAGTAGAGATGATAGTATTTCTTGAAATTAAGGTTATCTGGCACTTCTGTGTAAATGATCACTTTTCAGATACTTTTAACTTGACCAAATTTTAATCTTTTGGACTGATGTTTAATCTGTGTCTGAGGGTCAAAATTTACGTCCATAAATTTTAGGGGAATTTTAGGGTTTTTCTGAATCTGTCTTGCATTGGTTCCATATAATGGAATGTAATACTTTTTTTAAGAGTTAGGGATTTACATCTAAGAAGTTATGTTAAAAGAACATATGTTAAATGCATGTTTAGAAAATACCAGATTTAAATTTTCTTTTGTAACTTGGAGTCAGTGGTTTACATGGAGTGAGTTACAGAGGCATCACCTACATACTAAGTATAGAGGATAAAAATAAATTCTGAATGCTCAAATACTAAGTAAGGGAGTGTTATGGAGAAGTGCCCCAATAATGTAATTAGAGCTTTATAGCCTAATGAGTATGCAAAGAGAGTCACCTGAGATTGCAAACCCCCTTGCCATGGGCAGGAACATCTTCCACTAGACCAGGTTACTCAAAGCCCCATTCAACCTGGCCTTTAAACACTTTCTAGGGTGGGGCAGCCACAACTTCTCTGGGCAACCTGTTCCAGTGCCTCACCACCTTCACAGTAAAGAATTTATTTCTAATATCTAATATAAACCTACTTTCTTTCAAGCTTAAAGCCATTGCCCTTTGTCCTGTCACTACATGCCCTTGACCAAAGTCCCTCTCCAGCTTTGTTGTAGGCCTCTTTGTACCTTTGTTGTAGGTACTGGAAAGCACTAGAATGTCTCGTCAGAGCCTTCTCTTCTGCAGGCTGAACAACCCCAACTCTCTCAGCCTGTCTTCATAGAAGGGGTGCTCCAGCCCTCTCGTCATCTTTGTGGTCTTGTCTGGACTTGCTCCAGCAGAATCACAGAAGGTTCACATCATCCTTGCTGCTGGACCCCAGAGCTGGGTGCAGATTTAAAATTCATGTCCTGTGAGTGAGTTAAGATGAGAAGTCAGATCCACATTTTTCAATAGCTAAAATGTCTCTGTAGTATGTCACTTCTATTTGATGTACTAACGTAACTGAGTAGAATATTGGAGTGGTCTGGAATAATTGTTTTCAACTACATTTATGGTTTTCCTCCAGTAATTCCTGATACAATAAAATGCAGGGGAGGGATCCACATGAGCTGATTACTTACTGCCCTACTTGAAACAGAAGGGAAAGGAGTGATGTATACATACTGTTGATACCATCCACAGGGCATGAAATTATCTCTTCAGATCTTGCAGCTAATTCAGGAACACTCCCAGTATTTACAGGCATGGAGACAGCCCAGCACTTGCAAGCATCCAGGACATCTGTGCCACGCCTGTATCTGGACAGATGGCTTACAGGTCTGTCACAGTATGGGCTGTTGGTTGCTATAGCGTTGCTGAACTGTTATCAATCCTCATCTGATCACTGCTAGTGTATGTGAGTTGAACCCCTTGAAACAGCCTCATGAAAATATCTTTTCTTAATTGAAGTTTTGGGCATGGTACATGTTGCTGAGTGTTCATTTGCACCATGGTAGCACAAGCACACTTTGTTTCTTTATCCTCTTCCAGCTGTTCTGAACACAACCTGGATCTGTGTCTTTAGCATTTGATGCTTGTCAAGCTTACATGGTAATTGCTTGTGGAGAAACATGAAAAAGAAATACTGACTTAATAAAAAGCAGCAGTGTTTGGTTCCAGTAGCTGGGGAGGGTAGGATTGATTTCGCTAACACATAGCAGTTTATACCAGCCTGTTGCCAGAAATGGACTTTGCAGATCTGGACCATTTCTTCCTATGATTGCAAGATGAAATGGACAAGTTGTTCTACAGCATCCTGTGTGTGTGCTTAGGAGGTAGTATGGTACTGGCAAGGGGAAATGCAGGTGCTTTGCTTATAGCTAGTGAGTAGTACTGATGGTGTTAGAAATGCTTTAGGAAGTCAAAATGCTTTTTGTGGGTTTAGGAGAACTTTAAGACAAAAAGCTTTTCTTTTTCTCTCAGCCAATGCAAACTTGCACTTTACCTGCAGTGGAGTCTGAAATCCAACATTGTACTGTATTGCATTTCTCTATAGACAAACAGCTTTCTTATCAATCTTGATAAGAGTCAAATAATCTCCTGCATTCAAAAGGCAATGTTCACAACTGACTTCTAATTTCAAAGCCAAGATCTTATTTCCTGTGAAGACTATCATGCTGCATCAGCTGAAATTGTTATTGGAAGACACAGCAGTAATCTACTTCCAGTGAATATTAAATATTCCACTGTGAAATGTTATTTTACGTTCCAAAGATATCAGCTGCATAGCAGGCATTGGAACTTGCCAGAGGAGTTTTGTGTTTAACAGCTGATACATTTTTGAAAGTCTCTTAAAGTTGATACATCCCTTAAGTTGATAAAATTCTAATGACTTACTGAAATAATAGCCTTTTTTCTTTTTTTGGCCTGGATGTTGTGCAGACATCACAGCTGCTGTGATAGTCATCACAGTGAGTAATGAGTACGGTGCAGCCTTGCCCAGCTGGTGGCACAGAAAACTGGAACTCCTTCCATACAAGCACTGACCGCACCTGGCACACTCTGCATTTCCCAAAAGGTTCTCTATAGGTTGTCAAGGCTTAAGTAATTTCAATGTATGAGTTTAAGATACGGGTTTCTTGGCTCATGTTTTCTCTGGGTCTTCCTGCTGTGTCTGGTAACGTCTTTGCCTCACGAGTGTGAGGATTGTATATCAAATATATATGGAATGGTTATGGTACTGGGTTTAGGGTAGTGAAAAGCGGACTATGATTTTATGATTTTGCCTAAAATAAATGTCTATGCAGTTTTATAATAGAAAATAAGCAATCTACAGCTGGAAGGATGAACCAGCTGCACTCTATTTCTGCAACAGGTCATGGAGTTTTTACAAAACTTCTTGTGTAAACCAGTAAAATAATTTTGATGAATTTGAGTTGTAAAGGATTGTCTTGCTAATGCACTCCACATCAGCCTTTGTTCATAGTGAATGATAAAGCTGGACCAGAGGGGAGTGGGGCTGAATAGTGGTATGGTGTTTTTCAGCTGAAAGTTGTTGGGGCAGATCTGCTGATGCAGACATGGGCAGCATGAGTATTTCACTTTCATTTTATCAGTTACAAATTCAAATGCTGTAGTACCTTCTGGACTTTTTTTTTTTCCTTTGTGCCCTCAAAATAACAGTTGCCAGAACTGCTTCCCTGTTTTGCTACTTTATTTTATATTTTCCAAGATTACAGCACAGTTGCTCCAACTTGGCAACAAAAAAGTGGAAGGGAATCTGGCCAGATGGGTTAATTGATGATGTCTGAGTGTGGGTTGTATCATTATGACTTTCTGAAAACTGAAATGGTGAACTGTCTTTTGGAGGTTGGGTAGCCTATTTTAGTTGAGAGCACATTGACCCAATATGGTCCTTGGAAAACATTAATTTGTCTGGACTTTATTCAGGACTGGATAGGTGGTTGGTTTTTTCCCTCTGTGGACAAAACATTTTGCAAGCAAAGGAAGCACTCCTGGGACAGGCCTTAGTAACTATTTTAGGGCAACATTTTCTGTTCATAGCAATTTCTAACTACTTCAGCAAAAGCAACAGGGCTGAACCTGAGTTAGAAAGGATCAGGAGAGAGTTTACTCTGTGCTGCAAGCCGGTTTTGGACTGTGAACCTAGGAAAACTCAAGCTGTCTGGGCCAACAGTATCTGTAACCTATATGCAAACAGTTGAATGAAAAGGCACTTTTACTTCTCCTCAGTAGCTTTCCCTCCTCCAACTGTTTTCAGTCCAGGATGATTTCCAGAGCTTAGTGTTCTTTGTCTATCTAGCACGAGGCAGGCTCCCTTCCAAGCGTGTGTTTGCTCCTCCTCAGCACCCCAACTCTATTTAAATGTCTTCAAGGGCATGGCTTGTTCAGATTGGCACGGTTTGATCAGCTGCGTGAGGAGGTACTGTGCATGTTGGTTCTGAGCTGGCTCCTGGTGGCTTCATTTTCTGGACCCTATCTCCAATATCAGAAGAGACCATGAAGAGGATTTTCTACCCTCTCCTTACTATTTTCCCTTTTTTTGCCACCTGGTCCTGAGGCCATCACTTTCCCAGGCTGATGAACCATAACCTGTCCAGCCAGCCCATACTTCTGTTCTTCCTTGTTGTCTCCTCTGAACCTTGATGAAATAATGGGACTAGTCTGAACTGTACTCAGTGTCTGGAAAGTCATATTTTTATTCAGCAGCATAATGTTGTTTTCTTTTGTTCACTGTTCCATTCTTAGTAACTGTATGGGTTTTTGCTGGTAGCCAAGCACTGAGCTGATGTTTTCGTGGAACTATCATAAACCTAGTCCACACTTTACAGAAGTAATAGCTAGGAATACTCTCTTCCTCCTCTGAGGTGAGAGAATTGGGTCATTTATACAGTGGGGATACAAAAGTAGTACCTGTTCTGAAGACAATTTGGACCTAGTAATTTAAAAATAATCATCTAGACATTCTGCAGTCTTTTTAAAGTGGCTTGGTCATAGTGTTCTTATAGACAATACCATGCAAATCTGCTGTTGCTACAACATCTCACATATATAGGGATTTTTTGATAAAACTGCACTTTTAGCTTTATTGCAGTTGTTGAGGTTGTTAGAGACAGTCTAGCAGGTGCATTCAGTTACAGTATTTGAATAACAAAAAAATTTTTTATATGTCAGTCCTCATTCTGCTTATTATTAGCTCTAGAGAATCACCCTTATTTGTACAATCCTGGAAATTCATGCTTGGCTGCATTTGCTGGAAATATTAAAAACATTTTATATTATGGAAACACCTACTGTGTAGTAGGCATGAATCTGAGAGACTGTGTTTTTTACAGGCTTATATGATGACCTTAAACTCTAGGGTGTTTACTTCTAAAAGTATATATGAACTGCACCTTGATGGATGAGGGCTAGAAAGACTCTTCCAGTACTGGCAGACTGTGTTGAGGCTGTCCTGTGTTATGCTGAACTTGAAATCCTGACAATTTTTCCCCCAAAGCATGTGGTAACTGGGCACAAGGTTGTTCCTGTGTTAGTGCTGTTCAATGCAAGTAATTCTGCAATGCTACAATTGTAGCCATATGAGTGGTTCAGGGTGTGGCAGGATAACAAACCAGAAGGAGGTGCAGAATTTGTCATTACATATTGGCATAATTGATGGGTATTTCTCCATACGTTGTTTGAAAATACATACATATAAATCTTGTATGTATTTAGAACATTTAAATGTGAAGTATATTACCATACTTCTGTTAACTGTATATTTTTAATGCATTTCCACTGTCTGGTTGTTATTTACTTGTCAAGCCTGCTTGAACTGGAAACAGAAATCCCTTCTAAGCAGGGGGAGAAGGATTTCAAGACAGGGAAAAGTAGTAGTGCAGCATTTAGTAAGGATGAGGTAGCATTTGTGGGAGAGTAATGAAAGCAAAACGTATACAAGAAGAAAAAGAAGTTAAAATTAGCTAGAGGTATGTGGTGAACCTTGATGGTAAATTTGCAGCCAGGTTTGCAATGGCAAAGAAACACGTATGTTTGCAGTGCGTTGGCTATCAGACACCGTGTATTTCTCTTTCTGCCTTTTAGTTCACCATAACTCTTGAACCTGTTGGCTACAAAATTCCTACAAACTTAACAAAAATCAGTAGCTGGATAAAAGAGAACAGCCTGATTAGTGCTCCCTGCTGAGAAAAGGCAGTGACATCTTGGCTTCCAGTCGCTTCTGCTGGGCATCAGCCAGCTGGTCAGTGAGCATGCACATCCTGCACCGGCCGGGCAGCCGGCACACATGGAGCTGGGAAAACACCATGACCCATATGTCATTTCTCTGGATGATCAGAGTGCTTGGGGATAAGTGGGTTAAAAAATCTAAGACAGACTATAGGAAACCAGGCATCACATTTCCAGTGGCTCATGGAACAATGTGTTGTTTTAGTAGTAACCAAGATATGATGTTTTGTCACTTGTCAACTAAAGTGCATTTAGAAAGCTTCCAGATTTTTCAGCTTGAGAACCTTATGGTCAAATGGTCCCACGTGATGGGAGAGCCTCTAAAGTACCTCTGGAGCTCCTGCTCTGGTTTTAATGAGGAGGAGTAATCACTGCTGTAGTTGCAGTAATGTCAGCCAATTGATGCATGTGCATTTCACTTTTCATGAAAGAAAATTGTATTTATCTAGACATGAAGTGATAAGAAATATTTCCAATTTTTCTCCAACTCTTTATAGAGGTAGTGCCAAAGGAAAGGTAGAGAAATGCAGAAAAAGTGCAGTAAATATTGCCATTAGCACTTGGTTTTGAATTTTGGTTTTTTGAGAGTGTATTTTCTTCTAATGTTTTAGTAGATACTTCTATTTTTCTAATTCTTAATATATGCTATGATGTTTATATTTGAATGAAGGAGTGAAAATTTTGGCCAGCATATTTTTGAGGAAATATACTTTGCATTTTAGTTATTCCTTGTAGCCACTCTTTGTGGCACCAAAGCACTTTCTTATTCTTTATTCATTTTAACCAGGTAAACCTATTTTATAGAAAAGTATATTGGTGAGAGTAAGATAATTTTAAGGAAGAGAATGAAAAGGTAACCTCCTCATAAGCCTATAAACTTCGAAGAACTGTGAGGGAACCAAAATCTGTGAGGACTTCCAAAGCGATGGCCACTCTGTTGCTACCACTGTGGTTCAGGGTCTCATTGACCCCTCCAACACAACATGTATCTTCACTCTGTGATGTTCTTGTGTTTGTGCTAAAGTCCCAGTTGCTAAGTCAGCACAGTGCATGTTCCAGTTCCTGTTGAGTGGGTTGAATCTGGGAATCTGTCCTGTGCTTGACAGAGTTGTGCTGAAGAGAAGCAAAAGTGGTGGTCACTGCAGAGGCTATGGGGACTCCTGCCCCCATCCTGGCCCCTGCTCTGGGGACAGTGCTTATTAGTTTGCTCTCGACTGGGAATTCATAATGGTAGCATGGCTTACGGTGATTTTTATTGCTGTGGTCATACAGGTGGTGTTGCTGTCTGGGAAATTATGTCATTGATGTCAGGTTTTCTCAGCAGTGTTGGGATATTAGTATTAAGACCTTGGGAATATCTGTGTAAATGCATGGGAAATCATTTCCTCAAATACCTTTAAAACTAGTGTGATTATGAACAAGAGATTCCTCTGGCTTGCATATTTATTCATGGTAGTTCCAGTGAAATATACATAAATTTAAGTGTTATGTGAAATATAAATGCATTTGGTGTAATGACAATTTGTCTTATGTTGGAAGCTGAAAGGCATGATTAATCACATATGTGTGATCAGGACTAAACATACTGGTGATTGACATAACCTGAGTGAGAAGTGCTTTGTTGACATGAATGTGCCATACTGTGATGTATTTCAAACTACAAAGGATTGTGAAATTTAAAAGCACCAAATGCTGCAGAACATTGACACCAGTAGGATATAGTTGTTAATGATGCAACTTAAATAGTTTTACAGTGGAAAGGCTACATCTTTGATACTTATAGCAGTTCTATAAATATGACTATATCTCTCACAGTCAAGCTTGGCAAGTGTTTGGAAATCACCATGTGATGGAAAGCAAAAGGCTTGTCTTTAAAAGTGCTGTACTTGCCTATGTTTGCCCACTAATTTCCTGGTCAAAACAGCATGTAGTAAAGCAAAGAATGTGTTAGTAGAATCTTTTAGCAAAGAGATGAAATCAATAGAAATTGATGGATTGTCGTAGGGTTAAAGTGTTATTTGGTGATGACCTACTCTACACATCCTCCATGAGTCAGTGCCTGGTCTTTCCTTCAAACAAATGAAAAAAATGCAAATGGTATATGTAGTGTGTTGTCATCTCTGCACTTCAGGAAGTTTTGGAGATTCACTTGATATTACTGTGTTCTGTGTTAATGATAAATAAAGGTGCAGCAGCATTGAAGATTGTTTTGGGGGAGGGCAAGGGTTAAGAAGAAACCATAACCTCAAATTTAAAACAATTAGGCACTTTTTTCAACAATAGGAAAGATGTCTTCATGCTCATAATCATGTTCACATTTGGCTGACGGTGTTGTACGGTCAAATACCTTTTAGCCTCATTCAGTTAGACTGTCTGTATTTGCTTAACATAAAAATTTGCTGTTTCACTCTGGTTTTGATTGTCATCATAAACCTAATTAAATTATGTGATATTGTGCTACTTAATAGGCTTTAAAATTCTTAAAACATAAAATTATTGCATTGAGTGGAGGACAAAAGTATGAATAAAGGTATTCTGGATGGAAGTTGCTCTAGGCTGACAAAAGTCATGCTGTGTAATTATCCTAATTTGAAACAATAACAGAAAATCAACTAAGCAAAGGGCATTACTGGATAGGGATGTGGAAAGGATTTTTTATATTAGGCCAACATAAAAAAGTTTAACTGAAAATCCATATGAGACTGGCAAATATGTTTGCTATTTGTGATGAGATACTGAAAAAGGGCTGTGCACTGCAATGTTGCTCCCTTTGCTCTGACTTCTGTTTTGATTTACAAGTTTATCTTTTTGTAAAGTACTGTATCTCGTTGTGCATAGTGGGGAATAGAGTAGAAATGTAATGGTTTTAAAGTCTCTCTAACAGTTGAACAGAGCCTAACAAAATTAACCACAAATTATTTAAAATCTGCTTTATCTTTGAAGAATTATGTTATTAAACAGTAAAGAACAAATACTTTCAATGAGAAATTTGAAACTGGTACTCAAATTACTGTAAAGTGAAGCTGTTAAAAAAACTGTGGTCTTCTCTTTGATTTCCTATTAGAAACAGCAGGGGAAAATGCTATTAGAAATGGCTGGAAGAAATGTGTGACCAGCCTCTGCTACTTCACTGATGTAAAGCTAATAGGGAAGAGCAAAGCAGACACAAACTTTCTAGGCTTTCCTACATGGAAAGGCAGAGGTCAGTAAACTGGGGCTTTTGAGGTCATGCCTTGGGTCACTCTCTAGCAATGTCTTTGCATAAGCAAGTTCCTCAATTTGTCTCTGTCACAAATATGCAAATAAGTTTTTGCTAATATATTTAACAACACTAATGACAAGATAGAGGGACATTAAATGGCCTGAGACACTGTTTATCCTGTGTATTTGAAAGATCAGTGCTTTTCTGAACCTCAGAGAGATTTAGCTTAAAATGAGCAACAGGGGAAGAGAGAAATGCAGAAGAGATACACAGAAGAAGAGATAAATAGCAGGAAGTTAAAAACAAACTAAATCCACCAAGCCCCCACAACAACAGAAAACCCCCCAATACTCTAATCCAAACAATCCCTCTATGAAAGGAAGGAAAAAACCCCAAATCACCCTGTGTTTTAAACCTTTGTTTCCTCTATTTTCAAAGTATTTTACAAATTTAGAATTTTTTTGCTTCTTTTAACCTTTTTTGACTTGAAAGAAGTAAATCTTTGTTGCCACTGCAGTCTGAAAAGACATATTATAAATTGTATCAACAGTATTTTTATCCTCTAAGAGAATGTAATTTTAGATGAACCTAAGGAATGACAGTCAACCATTTGATTGGCATTGTGTGCAAGGCAGAATATACACACTAAAGGTTACCGTGAGGTCTGCAGCTATAATTGCCATTGACCAAAACAGACTTTTCATTTAATCAGCCCCCTGAGAAATAATGTTGCAAGGTTAAAGGTTACTGTTTTTCAAGAACGATGTCAATAAGGAATGAAGACTGCTTACAATTTACAGATTATCTTTTCTCTGCTGTGCTTGAAGAGTTAGACCCTTTAAGTATGAAAAAGAACTCAATACTCATTCCTACAAAAAAACCCACCACCACCACCCTCACCACCCCCCGCCCCCCAAAAGCACAAAGAATTTTGGAGGTGGGAAGTGAAGACATTCAAGTGGCTTTTAATAACCTTTACTGCTTGACAACATTTTAATGATTTTTAATTTTTTTTTTTTTAAATGCAAACTTCTAAAGAACTGATGGTGAAAAAATGCTGGAAGTACAGTAGTATCCCTTGATATAGTGGCAGCTAAGATTGTTTGAGGTGCTAAATTCACAGCTGTATAAATTTATGAAGAGAGAGATTATGGCAGCTGTTATGTTCATAACAAGGGCTTCTTAGCTCAAAAATACGCTTCCTTCCTTTCATGGTGGGTTCCCATTTGGTCATGATGAGAAAATTCTGAGGAACTGTTTACTAGATACTTTCTAGTGTTGAGGTTAATGCTTGATTGATTGCTTGAGGCTAGGATACATAAGCTTGAGAAAATACATACTCTGACCAATGTCCTGTGCAGCCTGAGCATAGAAATACAGCTAAAATCATATACACAGAGAGCTACTTCCAGCTTTGAATACAGGGTGTTAGGAAGGAGAAATGTTGGAGGTCCTTCCACCTTTATGTAAAACTGTATCCATAGGCCTGGTGCAAATATGATCTCTGAAACTTTTGTTAATGAACTGAAAAACTTTTAAGTGGCTCCTAGACAATTCTGTGACATGATTTGACTCACATAAAATGGACAAATCTAAACATTGTCTAAAATGAGACTGCGTCTTCCCTCTCTGAATTTTTATTTGTTTTCATACCTTGGGATGAGTGTGATAGTTATGTGAAAGTGGAAAACACAGCAAAGAGAGGAGGAACTTTAACGCTGTATGCTGAAAACCCTTCCTGCTCCTTCCAGGGAAGGTGATCACCAGAATGCTGGAGCAGCTGAGTAATTTCTAGGTTCTGGTGTCCCCCTCGCTGTGTTCAGATGCCTGTCTTCCAGCAGGCAGGGATTGTGCCATGCCACCATGTGAAAAGCACAGGGCCACTGCTGCAACACCAGGTCTCTTTTCTTCTGCCACTGTTCAGAAAATCTACATCTGCCCTTTTGTTGTTGCTGTCACCCTTCCTTTCATGTCACCTCCTTCCATCTGTGTGTGGTTTTGTCTACTTTCTGTAGCAGGATAATCTAACACCTAGATAGTGTGGGACAGGAGTTAGCTCCACTGTGACTGGTTCATGTAGCAATTAGCACAGACGCCTCAGATTAGTCTAACAGCTGCTATCTTGGTGAAGAGCAGATGCTTTGCTGTGGATCCCCAGAATTAAAAGCACAGCCTCTGTGCGGATCTCAAGTTAAGTGCGGTAGCTGTCAGGCTCGACCTCATGTCACATCACAGCTCAGTGAAGGGCTGCATTCCTGCAGCAAACACAATAGTACTGGCACCAAATGAGGTGCAACAAGGGGCCAGTGAAGGGAAGTACAAGTATTGCAAATATATTTATCTGCAGTGTGGGAGAAGTGTGGATCCTTGCACTTTAAATGCTGAGAATGTATATATAAGCCATACCCAACCTCTCTGTATCTAATTTGGTTAGCATCTTGGTGGTTGTCAAATTGCTTTCCTTTACACTCATCTGATTTTCAAATCAACTGCAAGATTCAGGATGTGATAGGGAAGATCTTAAATGTTGACAATGAGCTCAGCTTTTCAACTTACAGCAAGCTAGAAACGCATGTGTAAGACAAAACATGGAAGTCCTACAAATTATCAGTGAATGCCTGTGTTCTCTTTTACAGGAAGTACGCTTTGGCCTACAAATCCCTCTCAGTACAAAGCTCCTCAGCAGTCTTGCTGGACAGTTTGAAAGTGATTACCTTGGTAATGCCATTTCCTGCAGCCAAGAAAGCTTCAGTCAGCTTGTCTTAGCACCGCTTTTGTGCTTAGTGCTCCTAACAATTATAGTGTGAGTCCCTAATTATTCTGTTTCACAACAACTTTCCTCCTTCCCTGCTGGAGCACTTAAAAGGGTGCAGCAAAGTAGAATAAAGCAAGGATTTACATCTCTGAAATGTGTTCAAAATAAGGTTCTGATAACAAACTAAAATGCATTATAGAAGAAAAAAGTCTTGATTATCAGTTTCCTGCTGCTACATCCTCCTGTTTTACACTAGTGCACACACACACACACACACACACACACGTATTTTCTGTTTTCCTTGGAATCTCAGATGGGAATTTGAATATGATGCCAATTAAGAGTATAATGCTAGGACTACTAGACCCAAAAAAGGTGTGGCTAAGAGGGAGCAGGAGAGAGTCATTGCCTGCTTTTGTTTTCTGGGTTCCTCTCATAGTCTGGTTTTCAGGTGTAGAACATCCAAAATGGATGGAAAAGAAACAGTACCTACTTCATGTTTCCGAAAATTGGGTATTAGTTATTCTGCTGCATTCTGTTCCAAATACTTCTGTCCTCCCTGTCTTATGACAATGCATGTCTTGCAGTGAGTCTTACAAATACTTGTTTGTTCCAGGATTGTAAAGTTACAGTTTCAAAAGGAAAGCTATGAAGGTGAGGAGATTGCAGAATTTGTGATCTTTACCTCAGTGGCAGCAGCAGGATGCTCCTAACTCAATACTGTCTTGCCCTGCTTCAGGGATTGGCATCAGACACTTTCCTAAGTTAAATTTGAGACTGTTGTAGTTGCTTTGCTGTTGAATTTAAGGACTTGTTGTATTAATAAAAACAAACCCCACATCGAAGTAGCTCTTACAACTGAGGAAAATGCTTCTGTGCATTATAGGCCTTGATGTCACCTCACATTTAAATGGTTATAGTCGAACAAAGCTTTGTGTTTTGGGATCTATTCGGGACATTCCTTGTGGAGAGGAACCATTTGTTAGCATTCAATTGTACTATTTACATAGGTAGTGTCTAGTATAATAACAAAAATATATTAGTATTTGTTAGAAAAACATCTTGCTTGTCTTTACATTATTAAGAAGGCGTATGTCTCTGTTAGGGAAACAAAGTTAGTATTAAAAGCTTCTTTTGTTGTTGATGGAAATTTCACATTCAACAGTGATGTGTCAAGTATGAATGTAAGAGGTCTGCTATTCCACAATAGCTA
This sequence comes from Orthonyx spaldingii, assembly GCA_013397795.1. Taxonomy (NCBI): domain Eukaryota; kingdom Metazoa; phylum Chordata; class Aves; order Passeriformes; family Orthonychidae; genus Orthonyx; species Orthonyx spaldingii. The sequence continues at coordinate 94,403 of VZTJ01005259.1, forward strand.
TCCACAATACGTGCCAATGACAGTGAGGCCAAATTAATCTGCTACATGCTGGTCAATATTTGCAATTGTTTAGAGAGTTTCATTGATGGACGTTTATATAAATAGTGGTTCATTGTCCCCTAAGTGGATGTCACCTCCTGAGAGACGTAATCTCCCAGGGGAAAAAAACAATCATGGCAAACCTATCATCAGTCCACAAACTGAGGGACATTCATTTTCTTTTTGTTTTACCATGAATACCTATTTTGTGTTTCTAACACTGATTTCTTTTTTTAATCTTTTTTAAAATTTTTGCTTAATGAGTAATTGCCATTGTCTAACTTGTGCAGTTTTTTAGCAGAGTGTGGGGTAGTTGCATTTCACACATCAGATCCTTCATATAAAGCAGAAAGAGATAAAGACATGCATATACATTTTTTTGTGTGCACAGTTGTTACTGAAAAATAATAATTCTCTTTTTTTCACTGTGAAATGCAAAGTTCAATTTTAAAATCAGGCCTAGACAGTTTAACTGGTAAGATACTAAACATTCCTGTGAGATTCAAGAACTTGTATGGACTTATAAACTGCAATTGTGAATTAGCCGTATTCAGATATGGTATGAAAGGGCTGCCAGTATGTTCAGTTCATCCTTAGTAGCTTCTCTGTCTTCTGAGGTCTTCTGCCAGGCTCTTCTATAGTGCTGACAAGAGCCATCTGTGCTCTTTCTCTTCTCTAACCCAGGCATCTGTAAATCACCAGGCTGTTGAAACCTGCTTACACAGCACAGCAATAGGTGATACATTTTTGTACCTGAGCATTTATTTAAGAAAGAACAATGTTTGGTTAACAGTGCCTTACTGTGCACTTCAGGAAATTTATCTTTACTCTGCCTTGCTAGATTTCTGATAGGCTTAACTCTATGCTCATCAACTGCTATGCTTCATGTAAAATAAGTAGTAGCTTCACATTCCCTAAGTGTTTCTTTGAAAACTTACCCAAATAAATGTCTTTGCTCCTCAATACATTTGTGAGACCAAAAAAGGTTCTGCTTTTGGTTCTTCTAATCTTTCATTTTTAAAATTAGTTGTGCTGGGAAACTTTTCAAAAGAACTTCCATCTACACAAGCGGATTTTATTTATAGAAGAGTGGAGTTGGTTCTCTCGCAGGAAGGACAAATTTTTTCTGTCAGAAACAAATACATAAGCAAACTAAAACAAGGAAAAGGTCTATTTTGGCTGTGCTTACTAATTAAAGAATGAAAAGGCAAAAGATGGGCAGGGGAAGGGAGATTACAATTTGATTTTCTGTTTGGCTTCAGTTTCTGTTTTTCTGGCTCAATGTTAGGAAATCCTCTTCCTGTGCCCCTAGTGTCATGAAAGAGCAAGGGGAGAAATCTTGGGGTCACAGATATCTATGAATATGGTACTAACTTCACCCAGCAATGAGCAAGTGATTTACAATGCTCAGGAGAGAGACTGACTTGTTAGCCCAAAAAAGCACAGAGAGGGAAGAACTGTTATGGCTGTTTGAAAAGATTGTCCTGTAACCATCCTTTTTCTTTTGTGCTGGGAATAGCTCAAGCTTTAGGAGAAGGAATTGTCTCCTGATGAACTTGCCTGTCAGTCTGTAATGCTGGTAACATCCAGCCCCAAGGCAGCTCATCCTCAGCCTTGTGTACTTGCCATGCTGGGCTGCAGGCCCTCCTTGCCAGCTTGGAGGCTCAGTATGTGGGCAAGGCACTCAGAAAGCAGGATGTAGTTGTTATTTGTGTCTGCTTGACTTGCCAGGTAACACATTATGGATATGTGGGTTACTTCTTTCGCTCTAGCTCTCAACTTCCAGAGCTTTAAGATGCTTGAGGATTTTTCAAATACATTGCATGAAGGAAAAATACTCTGCTGTTGATAGAAGATTTATGTCAAAGGTGGGTGTTCTCTGTGCCAGAGAGCACAGTTTCTGTGCCTTGTGATGCTTGGGTTTCTTTTGCAATTTTACTTACATTTAGTAACTGAACAGGGCTTTAAAAGAAAATAAATTAGAGTTAGTGGTGGTTTCTTTTTGTATACATCTCTGTGTGTGTGATTAGTTTTGTTTAAAGCTACTCAGGAAATGATTGTTAAACAAAATTTAAACCAAAGTAAAACATGTTTATCACTTGATTAAATACAGAAGCCTCTGGAGCACAGCAGAAAGTGGCAAAATAAATAGACAAAAATGAGATTGGATTGATAAATAGTGGTATTTGAAAGAAGGGTAATTTACAATTGCATTTGGTTTGTGTGGCCAGGTTTTGGTAGCCAGGGGATATAGGGGTGGCTTCTGTGAGAAGCTTTCAGAAGCTTCCCCCATATCTGACAGAGCCAATGCCAGCTGGCTCCAGGATGGACCTGCTGCTGGCCATGTCCCAGTCAGGAATGATAGTAATGCCTCTGTGATAACATATTTAAAAAGGAAAAAAAAGTTATTGCACAGATGTAATTGAGGCCAGAGAAGGGCAGAGTGAGAATATGCGAGAGGAACAGCTCTGCAGGCACCAAGATCAGTGGAGAAGGAGGGGCAGGCACCAGAGCTGAGATTCTCCTGCAGCCAGTGGTAAGGACCATGGTGAAGCAGCTGTGATCTTGCAGCCCATGGAGATGCCCAGGGATGCAGAGATCCATCAGCAGCCCCTGGAGGAGCCCCATGCCAGAGCAGGTGGATGCCCAAAAAAGGACTGTGAACCTGTGGGAAAACCCATGCTGGAGCAGGCTCCTCACAGGGACCTGCAGACCCATGGAGAGGGGAGCCCACACTGGAGCTGATTTTCTGGTAGGATTTGTGACCAACGCTGAAGCAGGCTGTTCTTGAAGGCCTGCACCCCATGGAAGAGTGACCCACATTGCAGCAGTTTGTGGAGAACTGTTGCCTGTGGAGTGGACTCACATTGGAGAAACTCGTAAGAACTGTCTCCTATGGAAGGGACCCCAGGCTGCAGCAGGGGAAGGACTCCCCTCCCTGAGCAGTGGCAACTGCTGAGCAATGTGTGATGAACTGACTATAACACAGATTCCCTATCTCCCTGCGCTACTGGGAAGGAGGAGGTAGAGCTTGGGAAGGAGAGAGGGATGGTGTTTTTAAGATTTATTTTACTACTCACTATCCTGCTCTGATTTTGTTAGTGAGAAATTCAGTTGATATTCCAAATTTGAGTCTGTTTTTCCCGTGGCAGCATTTGGTGAGCGAGCTCTCTCCAGACCTCATCTGAACTCCTGAACCCTTCATTATATTTTCTCTCCCCTATCCAGCTGCAGAGGGGAGTGATAGAATGGCATAGGTGGGTGCCTGGCATCCAGCTGGGGTCAACAGTTAAGAACTGTGTTGTGCACATAGGACTAAGCTTTTCTATGGTGCTCCCACGATATTTATGCTTGGCCATGTGTGGTTGTCAGGATCCTGGTATTGGGACCACTAGTGCCTCTCAGCAACCTTACAAGTGGAGGATGCGCTATCCTGCATGACAGCTGAGGGACAGGAGAATTTAGTTTATTCAAGGTTACCCAGGAAGTCCAGCTGTCGAATTCCTGTGACAAAGCACTGGAATTAATGTTCTGTTGCAGTGCTGGTGGATTCCTATATATGCCAATGCTAAGGCAATTGATATATAACAAAATAGCTCAGTAGGTTTCCAGATTTTTGGAGGTGAAATGGCACATTTAGAATGACTCCTGCAGTTCATAGAGGCAGGTGGGGCTAGAGGAGGAATTAGTCTGCAACAAACAGCCACAGGACTCTCTGGAGTCAAGTTAATAGCTTCAGTCCCTGAATGTCCATTTTCTGAATCCACTCTCCACTCATCTGCAAGAACTCTCGTTGCCACTGCAGCATGAGGGATTGTCCTGTTTGGTGCTGTAGTTACCATTATCACTTTGCATCTATATACAAAAAGTCCATGGGTCTTGTTTCAGAAATCCCTCTTGTACAGCTGGTAAAATTTTACCATGTTTAGAACAGTTACAGTTGAAAAATTAATATGAAAATGTTTTGGAAACTGGATTAATAACTTACTTTTTCTCTTGCTCTTTTGTTGAACTCCCTATTAACACCAAGAAATTCACATTGTAACATGTTGATGCATGACTCATCCTAGGGTATACCCTCTATTGGGTTATGGCCCTGGATGAGGCAGAGAGGTGTCTCATAAATGCCTTTTATCTATAACTTAAATTAACTCAAAGGCAATATTCCTACGCTTCACCAGTGGGTTTGGGGTTCGTTTGTTTGTGTTGTTGCTGTTGTTGTTGCTTGTTCCATTTGCCCTCCATCTTTCATACTAAAGGAGATACCAATGACAAATAGTTTTGGGCAATATTCTCTTTCTGGTATTGCTTGAATGTCGATAATTCCTCTGCAATGCAGCCTCAGGGATTGTCATATCCCCCACCCAGTGGCTGCAAGGAATGCATTGGATAATGACAAGCTGCAGTGCACTGTGCTCAGAGAGCTAATGAGGTGCTTTGTTCTCGAACATCAGTACAAATTTCATCTACACCTTTCGGGTACAGAAGTTTTAACTGACATTGCATGCATTTAAAAGGAAGTGAATCTCTGACGCAAGGGTAGGTACTACACTGACTGTAATGATTTCATTATGTTCCCCAAACTCAGCATCAGACTGTCCTCAGGGGAAATGGACATTTTGAATGTAGGGTAGGGAATTACCAAAGGAGATTGAGGATGCCCTTCTGAAAGGGGGTCATGAAGATGCTGTGACTTGTTAGAAGGAACAAGGGTATGATACATGCTCAGACATGTCTTTATAATCCTTTCCTTGACACTAAGAACCTCTGCTGAATGCTAAGGCTGCATTTCTACGTCATGAATGTAACAATACAGTAAATGTGCAGGAAATAAAATTTCAGTCTTGTCCTTTTCTGCTTTTTCTACATATTAAAAAAAAAGTAATGGAAATAGGGATACATAACCTTCATTTTTAAAAACAGAAAAAAAGGAAGACATTGGAGACTACAGGACAGACAGTCTTTCCTCAGTGCCCAGTAAGATCATAGAGCAGATTCTCATGAAAACTGTGCTAAGGCACATGGAAAATAAGGGAGTGATTGGTGACAGACAACAGGGCTTCACTAAGGGCAACTCATGCCTGACAAGTTTGGTGGCCTTTTACAGTGGGGTAACAACATCGTTGGATAAGAGAGATGAGACTGATGTCATTTATCTGAACTGGTGCAAAACATTTGGCACTGTCCTGCACAACATCCTTGTCTCTAAACTGCAGAGGCATCACTCAGTGGATAAGAAATTGGCTGGATGATTGCACTCAAAGAATTGTGGTGAATGGCTCAATGTCCGAGTGGAGTCAGTGACAACTGGTGTTCCTTAGGGCCGGTATTGTGATTGTGATGACCAGGTTGCTCAAAGCCTCATTCAACCTAGCCTTGAACACTTCCAGGGATGGGGCAGCCACAACTTCTCTGGGCAAACTGTTCCAGTGCCTCAGCACCCTAACAGTAAAAAATTTATTCCTAATACCTACCTCTAAACCTACTCTCTTTCAGTTTAAAACAATTTCTCCTTGTTCTGCCACTACATGCTCTTCTAAAAAGTCCCTCTCCAGCTTTCTTGTAGGTCCCTTTGGGTACTGGAAGGTGCTCTAAGGTGTGCCCACAGCCTTCTCTTCTCCAGGCTGAACAACCCCAAAGAAAAATCTCAAGGATGTTAAACTTTCTTTGCATGTCTGAGTCAAACTGCAGCTTTGCCTCCCTCCAGATTGATACAAATTACATGGACTTATTTATTTTCACTGCTGTATGTCCTCATCACCCCTTCCCTTCCCCCTGGGAGTCACATGGTGGAAATAAAAGATGCTGCCTGACGTACTGGTGCTCTGAAAAAAAAGTTATGACCCCATAAAATGTTTCAGTGTTTCTTTTCAGCCCCTGCACTGTTCCTGCCTCCCGTTCCTTTGTTGTACTGCCATAGACTGCTCTCTCTTACCAGAAAGTTAATTCAATACAGTGTTAATAACATGAGTAATACTACTGCTTGGGTGTCAGTAGGAGATAAGGGATGAAGACTAGGGGGCCTTCAGCCTTCTGGTAAATCTCTGCACTGAAACTGAGTTGCAGAATTTATTAGTTGCTTGGAAAATGTCTCCTGTGTCTGTCTGTTGCTGCCTGCCTTTATTATCAAGATCTGCTTTTGGAAATAAATGCTAGTGTGGTATTTCAAGGTGATCTAGAATCCACATGTAGACTATTATTTTGCTTCAGCTATGCTGCAGACACATTAGTGCAGATTAAGTAGAAGATAAAAGGCAAGTTGATGCAATCATATTTGCAGGACAGTAGATGACAGTAATCAAAGGCAAGAACATGGCTGGGTCACTCTGCTGGAGTATACCTCTCACTCTCTTCACTTGAGCTGCTCTTAGCAGTTTTCCAGACCCTTTGGAGCAGGAATTGGAAGCATGCCCAAGGAAGGTATTTTGCCATTTCAAATTAATTTTTACTTACTACTTGACAGCTGAGAACCAAAGAGCAGACCTTGTACTTTAATATGTGGCTGACATATCACACACCTCTGTAAAGTCCTCTCATCAGCAGGATTTAGACTTCAGCTAGTCCTGAGGTCTGAGATATTGAATGCTTCTTTGGTACATGACAGATCTTTTGAAGCCTTTGAAGCTACTAAAGCCGAAAGCACCATCAGACTTCCAAGCTGTAGGGTGTATAATGACCCGTTAGAGAAAATAAGAAATTTAGGGAGTAACAGGGAAACGTCTGAGATCTACAACCAGTCCTTCTTGAACAAATGCTGTTACACTGCAGAACCTCAGTTTTCTTCCCTGCCAAGAACGGGGTTATTACCTTCATCTATAGAACACTTTAAAGCTGACAGCTGAAGGGGACTGTGGAAGTATTTGTATTAATTACTATTTATCATGGTGTTACTATTATGGCTACTGCTGCTATAATCTGCTGTAGGTTCATTTATATAACGAAATAATTCTCTTGTCAGTAGAGATTTCAGTTGCAGCTTAAATCTGTTGAGACAATGTAGAAACTTTCTTGTGACTTGCTGTAGCACAAACCCGTTGCTGTCCTGGATTTTAGTGACAATTGCTTAGTGAAATGATGCACTCTAAATTTGAATAGCTGATCTGTGTGGGTTTTTTTGAGAAGCATTGAAAGTTTGGATGTACACAGGTTTCAGTATTTTTTTAACAGCTACAATGAGTCTGGCTTAAGGACGTATTCCTATAGTCCAGACCATAGACCATGCAGCAGGTATGGAAGAGACATTGGTAAATCACTTGAGGGATGAAGTGCCAAATACTACAGCTTGAAAGAGAGGTTCAAGACAAACCTTGGGGCTAAGAAGGAACTTGCTGTTTACTCAGACATTTCCTTACAGAAACTGTGGAAGTCAGTAGTTTTTGCAAGCAGGAAAGGATTGATGGTCAAAGGTGAAATGACACTGGGGAAAGGTGAACTGCTGCTTGATATATGGTAGCCACGCAGAGCATACTGGGCACCAAGGGCTGCTGAGATATGCTTCTGGCATTAGTCATGAAAAGGGTGGCTAGTCTGTTTTTGAGCCAGACATCTAGGTTTTTTTTAAAGGTGACCCACAATACATTCATTTTGCTCTGTCCAGGGAGACATTTTGCTTCAGGATTGTTTTGAATAAAGACTCTAATGCCCAAAGAGAGAGAAATCACACTTCTTCTCATCTGAGATGCAGTAGATTGGTTTTGTGACAGTTTGAATTTTTTTTTTTTAATGTTGGTTTTCATTATTACTCTGCCTACTGACTTTGAATGGTGTTTGGAGATGTTAATGAATCATAGCAGCATTGTCATTTCAGATGGGTTTGGTGAGGCAACCAGTATGTTAGGCCTGTGAGCTGCCTGCTTGTGCTCCAGCCAGCCACAGGATTGCACCAGTCTTCCATAGGAATAAATAGCTTTACCTTCTCCCATCTTACAGATCTGCTAAGTG
>VZTJ01005268.1:17138-29510 GCA_013397795.1 Orthonyx spaldingii
TTTTTGTGGGTTTTTCTTCCATTTTGGGCCTTTTCAGCTGCTTCCTTTTATTCTCTTCATTCAGACCCTGTCATTACGTTTTCCATTCTTTCAAAGAATAAAAAAAAAAAGGATCTTCCCAAGCCTCCCAAGGTCCTTTCCAGCTCCCTATTCCTGGAGGGAAGGGGTGGAACCCCCTTTTCTCTGGCTCCCACTTCCCTGTGGGGCTTTTGGGGGTTTTTTTGGGATGCTGTGGGAGGGAGGAATATCCAAAAAAAGCCGCTCCGGGATCCTGAGGTGCTGGCACATCGTCTTCCCATCTCTTTTGGGTTCCAGCCATCCCAAATTACCGGGGCGGGCCGGGAGCTGCCGGCTCCGGGCTCCCGTTCCCTGCTCTGCTATTCCTGCTTGGAATGGGGCCTGGGGGATACAAAGAAGCAGCTGAGCTTTTCTCATCCCATTCTTCTGCCAGCCCGGAGCTCTCCCGGGATATTCCCAGCCCTGGCTCTGCCTCCCGGACCCTCCAGAGCTGAATCCATGGCCAGGACCCTTCAAGGGATCCTCGCTCCATCCCCATCCCGCATTCCCATGGTCGGGAGCATCCCATTCATTTCTGTTAAAAAAGAGGGGTAAAAGAGCTTTTTTTTCACCCCAAAGCTGCAAAACTCCCCTCTGGATCCCCCATCCCACAGCCTGGGGGTTTCTTCATGGGGTTCTCCCCCAAAGTTTCCCCTCTGGAGCAGCATTCCAGAGGTTTTTGAGGAGGATTAGGGAGAATTCCACGCTGAAGCTTCCCAGCTGGAGCTAGGGATGCTCGGAGGGACACGGACGGGGAGTGGGGCTGGCCGGGAATTTAGGATCGGGATCGGGATCCTTATCCAGGGCCTGGAAGATGCCGGACCCTCGGGACTGGGAATTGTGGGTGCAGCTCCCGACCTGGGGGAAGCAGCAGGGGGATTTTGGGAGCAGCAGAGCAGGAGGGGTCTGGGATCACAGGAGGGGTTTGGCCGCCCCCAGCCCAGCCCCTGCCCCCGGGCGCTTTTCCAGCCCTGGGGAATGCGGGGCAGGGCCGCACCCCCAGCCCGGCCCTCCCGGGGCCCCTTCCCGGTGTCCGGGGTGTCCCTGGGATTGGGGTCCCCCCTCAGCTCCCCCGTCCATCCATCCCCTCCTTCCCAGCGCCTGGAGCACCCCACACCCGATCCCGGCTGGCGCTGGGATGGGATCTAGGGGGTCCAGTTCAGGGGTCCCCCCAACCCCTTCCTGTCCCTCTTGTTTTCTTTTTTTCTTTTTTTAAAATGCCTTTTTTTCCTTTTACCCCACTTTTTTGACCTTCCCCCCCTTTATTTTTTTGCCCTTTCCTCCTCTTTTTTGCCTTTCCCCCCCTCGGCCCCCCCCGTTTTCCTTCCCGGCTCCAGAAACAGCAGTGGGAGCCGCTTCCACCTGCCCCGCCCCAATCCAAGCAGAGGGTGGAAAACCATCCCGCCCGCCGGCATTCCCGCAGGATCCCGGATCCCGGCCCTCTCCCGGCCGCTGCCAGCGGGGAGCATCCCCCGGTGTCCCTGGGGACGGGGACGCGGAGCCCGGTGGGATAATTCCTGGCACCTGAGGAAAAGCAGGATCCACGGAAAAGCAGGATCCAGGGACAGAAGGAATCCAGAGAGAAGCAGGATCCGGGGATAAGAAGGACTCAGGGACAGGGAGTTACCAGGGATAGGCAGGACCCAGGATAGGGAACGTCCAGGGATAAGCAGCACTCAGGATAATGAGATTCCAGGGATAAGGAGCAGTCAGGATAGGGAGAATCCAGGACAAGGAGCACCCAGGCACAGGCAGCAGCCAGAGTTTGGGGAAGGGGCTGGAATGCGACCTCGCCATGGAATCTCAGCATTCCAGGTGCCTCCTCCCTTCCTCCCTCTCGCCCCAGCCGTGCCGGCATCCGCCTGTGGTGGGATCCGATCCCGGCGGGATGGGGCAGAGAGAGAGGGGGTGGGATTTGGCCAAACCCCCCCCCCCCCCCCCGGGGCCCTGCGCCCTCTTTGATCCCGCGAGCGACCACATCCAGCGAAAAGGATGGAAAAAAGGTGGAAAAATGCTGCGCCGGGGCCAGGGCGGGCTGGAAAAGGGAAACATTGTCCCGGGTTTGGCCCCATAAACGCCGCCTGTTCCATTACAGCATCCGCCGGAGCCGCGGCTGAGAGGGGGGGACCCAAAAAACCCTCTGGGGACACCCAGGTGACAGCGGCACAGACGCCCCCTGTTCCTCACCCTGCTGGAGTCGCGCAGGGGGTGCCCAGCTCGTGACTTGGCACATTCCGGTGCCAGGGGGGCGCTGGATGGGTCCCCCCGCCCCGTGTGCCACGTCCCCCTCGCCGCGGGGAGCTGGCTCCGGGCCCCTCCCCGCCGCCGCCAGCCCGGCTGAGCCCGGCCCAAGGCAAACAGGAGCGGCCGGGACGGTGCTACCGAACGGGGGCAGGGTTTGGGGACAAGGGGGACACACGGGGGACACACGGGGGACACACGGGGCTGTCCCCCTTCCCCCTCGGAGAAGCCCAGCAGCCAGGCGGGTGTACAACAATTGTATATTTTGTAATAAATAATGTACAAACCTGCCCAGATCTGGGCCGACGCGGTGGCCGAGGTGCCGCGGGGGTGGCACCGGCCGTGGCGGGAGTGGCACCGCAGGGAGGGCATTTTATCCACGTTATCCTTGGGGCTTCCCCCCCAAAAAACCTGGGTTTTGTGGAATTCAGGGATGCAGTGGATGCCCCCAGCTCCCCCGCGGGCACACGGGGGCTCCGCGGTGACGCGGGACAAAGCACCGGGTGGGGACCCCCTTCCCATGCCCGCCCCTTCCCCCATTTTCTTCCACCCCCTCTTTTATTCCTTTTATTGAAACCCCTCTGCGGCACCTCCGCGGGGCTGAGCACCAAGAGGGGGCAGCGGCAGCACCGGGGAGGCTGGCGGGGCCCCCTCCCCACGTCCCCGCGGTGTCCCCTGCCCCGCTGTCCCCTCTCCGCGTGTCCTCTGCGCGTCTCCCCCGCTTCGGGCGTTATAAATGAGCGCGGGCAAAAGCGACGGGAAAGGGAGGGACAAAGCAGAGCCGGGGAGGGAGCGCGGGGGAGACTCAGGGCTGTCCCCGGAGCCGGCCCGGCCTCCGCTGGCTGCTGGGGCTTCGGCGGGTGGGCGTGGGGCCGGGGGCTCGGGCAGCGGAGGCGAAGTCCATCACGTCGGGGGGAGCGCGGCGCAGCTCGCTGCTCCCCATCTCCCTGCGGATCTCGGCCAGCGCCTCGGCCGGGGCGGTCAGCAGGCGCTGGAAGAAGCTCTCCCTGCCCGGCGGCCGCTCCTGGCAGCTGAAGGTGACGGCCGTGCCCTCGGCCGCCCGCATCTCCCGCGAGAAGCCGTCCGAGGTGCCGGCGAAGCAGCGGCCGATGGCGATTTCCTTGGCCAGCCGCGGGCTCTGGTCCGTCACGGTGTAGATGCCGTAGTTGTGGCCCAGCGGATCGAGCGGGGCCAGCATGGAGAAGGCCCCGGTGTGGTTGTTGTCGGCCAGCGGCGGGTGGCGGCTCAGGTAGTCCCGCAGGAGACCGTTGATGGCCGTGCGGCGACAGCTGCCCTGGGGCACTATGGACACCAGGGTTCTGTCCACCAGGCTCTGGTCAAAGAGCATCCCGCCGCACTTGAACTCCACGCAGGCGCCCGAAGTGTTGTCCAGCAGCGGGTCCCGCACGCTCCGGCTGTCCCGCAGCCCGTAGAGCTGGCCCCGCGTGCGCGGGTGGCTTCCCCCAACATTCCGCGACCTCACCATGTACTCCTGCGGCCCCTCCAGCTGCACCTTGATGAAGCACGCCCGGAACTCCTGCGGGTTGGGCCACCACGCCAGGTAGTCTCCGGTCCAGGAGGTGACGTCGCTCTCCTTGAAGGGCACCACGTTGTACTCGTATTTGTCCACCTCCACGCGGTAGAAGCGCAGGTGGTTGGCGCTGACCGGTGCCTCCTCGCACTCCCGCAGGCTCCGGTAGGAGTACACGGGGCCGTTGCTCTCGTCCACGTTGTTGGGGTCGGGCTTGGCCACGTTGATCTGGAACGCCGTCTTCTTCAGCGCCGGGTCCTCGTGGTCCGAGCGGCGGTAGCCCAGCTTGCCCAGGTAGGGCTGCGCCACCCCCACGGCATTGGGGTTGAGCTTGGGGCTGGAGGCCACAGCTTCCAGCTCCTCGCCACCCAGCGTGGCGGTGACCAGGGCCGTGTAGGCGTCGGGGCGCCGGCCGTCACAGAAGGCGGGCAGGCAGGCGCCGTTGGCTCCGGTCACCACGCTGTCGAAGCGGCCCCAGGCCCGCGGGTTGCTGGGGTGGCCGGGCTGTGGCTCCAGGTTGATGAGGCTGATGACCACCCCTTCCAGCTGCTCGTAGGGGTTGAACTTCTCGTTGCTGTAGGCCCGGACCTTGACGAAGCAGCGGCGATCCTCGGGCACGTCCAGGTTGAAGAGGCGTCGCTCACGGATCTCCAGGTTTCCCACCAGGAAGGTCCTCTCCTCCCTCTTCCTCCGGCCGACCCCGGCCGGCCGCAGCACTCCCTCCTCCTCCCACAGGCCGCTCTCGGGGTTCAAGGACCACAACTTCATCTTCTGCAGGTGCTCCGGCATCCACACCTGCCCCGCGTCCATCCTCACCTGCACCGGCCCCGCCTGCAGCACCGCGTCGCTGTCGCCGTCCCGGAAATCCACGGCGAACATCCCGTAGGTGCGCAGGGGGACGATTTCCCCCTCGGAGTCTGCGAAGCTGAGGTCGCTGGAGGCGGCGCTGGCCGTGGCCATGTCCCTGGGGTCCACGAAGGTGACGCTGGCTTTGACCGTGCCGTTGAAGACCTCCCCGGAGGGCCGCAGGAAGGCGCCGGCTGGCAGCAAGAGCTCCCCGACGGGCTCCCGGCCGCCGGCCTCTCCCAGCGGGATGGCGTTGCTCCGGCCGCTGTCCAGCTCCACCGGCTCCTTCTTCCTCAGCATCTTCACCTCCTGGTACACGGCTCCGCCGCGCCGGTCGAAGGGCAGCACCTTGACGGCGTCCACCAAGCGCTGCTGCCCGTCCACGAAGCGAGCGACCAAGCGCTGCGTGTCCGGTGGCACCTCGATGGTGAAGGAGCCCTGGTAGCCGGTGAATCCCACTTTTCTGCCCCCGAGGAAGATGTGCCCGAAGCGCAGCGGCTCCCCGGTGTCGGCCGCCGTCACCCGGCCCTGCACCAGCACCCGGGGCTGGGCACAGGGCCCGCAGCCACACTCGGCCACCACCTTGACGGGCAGCAGGGAGCCGGCGCACGGCACCTGCCGCAGCTCCATCCTCCGCACGCCGCAGCACCGCCCCGCCTCCGGCCCGCACCCCGAGGGCTCTCCGGCGCCGCCGGGGCACGGCGAGGCCGGGCAGCGCCCCACGTTGTAGTAGCGGGAGCCGCTGGCGTCCTGCGGGCACTCGCTGGGCAGCTCCACCAGGCTGGGCTCCGGCTCCGCCCTGCAGCTCTGCTGGCCCTGGGCTGGGGGCACGGAGGGACGGGATTAGGGGGCACAGGGGGGTCTCCCCAGCCCGGAAGAGCCCCCGTTGTTGGCTCACCCAGCACGGTGAGCTGTGCCGGCGCCGAGCGGATGGCGCCCGCCTCGGAGCTGGCTTTGCATTGGTAGGTGCCAGCCTGCCCCGGCGCCAGTCCCCGCAGTGCCAGGCGGCCGCTGGAGCGTTGGGCCTTCCCCTCCAGCAGCGTCCCGTTGTGGTACCTGCGGGGACAGGGGACGGGCTCAGCGGGGACACCGCCACCGCCGCCTGCCCCCCCTGTCCGCCCCCAGCGCCGCCTCACCAGTAATACTTCTGGGGCGCGGGGGTGCCCGAGGCTTCGCAGCAGAAGGTCACGTCCTGCCCGGCCTCCCGCACCCTTTCCGCGGGGTGCAGCACCATGTGCGGCTTCTCTGCGGGGGAAAGACGCAGCGAGCCCATGACACCCCCGGCTCGCCCCTCCAGGGGTCCCCCCGCCCAGCCCCGCCTCTCACCGAGCCGCCGCAGCCTCAGGTGCGCCACGGCCACGCCCGAGCCGTTGGTGACGATGGGCGCCAGCCCCGGGGCGAAGCCGTCGCGGTGGGCGCTGAGGTTGGCGGCGGGGCCCGGGCACAGCCCCGAGGCCGTGAAGCGCCCCTGGGCATCGCTGCGGGCCAGCAGCAGCGGCGGGCGGCTCTCCAGGTACACGCGGGCGTCCGACAGGGCCGCCCCGCCGGCCGTGACCACGGTGCCCTGCACGGTGAGCCCGACGCAGCCTGCGGGGGGACGCGGCTCAGCCCCGCCCGGGGAACGCGCGGGGGCACCGCGGAGGGGGCGCCGCGTCCCCGGGGGCTGTACCTGGGCAGGGCGCAGGGGGACATTTCTGCACCTCGGTGGCGCGGCCGGGACACGGCGGCTTCTTGGCGGTTCGGCAGCTCCGGCGCCGGACGCGCGTACCGGCGCTGCCACAGCTGCGGGAACAGGGACCCCAAGCGCCCCACTCGGTCCAGGTGGGCTCTGAGAGGATATTCCCGGTGGGAATCGGGTCCCCCAAATCCCCAGCTTGGGGTGGCCCTGCGTGACCACCCCGGGTCACACTCCCGGCAGAGGAGCTGGAGGCGGGTGGCACCAGGTGGCACCAGGTGGCTTTTCCCACCTGCTCCTCCTGTAGGGACTGAGACGGGGATTCGGGGTCCCTGGAGAGATCCCTGACCCTTGTCACCCGCGGGTGACACCGCAGTGCTGCTCCTGGACATCTCACAGCAACCCCATGGCCACCTCCAGCAGCGACTCTGCAGCCACCCCGCGTCCCCTCCCCAGCAGCACCCAGGGGACAGGCGGGTGGCACCGCGGGGTGTCGGGATCCCTACCTGGGCAGGGCCCGGCGCTGCAGGGCCGGCGCTCGGCGGCTTTGCCCTGGCACTTGAGCTCCTTGAGCGGGGCCTCGGCGCGGGAGCTGCGGCAGCGCCGGGTGCGGCTCTGGGTGCCGCTGGTGCCGCAGGCGCTGCGTGAGCAGGGGCTCCACAGGGACCAGTGTGACCAGTAAATGTGCTCTGGGGGGGCACTGGGGTTAACTGGGTGCTCATGGCCTGTACTCGGCACCCAAGGGGTTAACGGGGCACCCACTGCCCCCACCCTGGCACCCAAGGGGTTAGCGGGGCAACCGCCACCCCCAGCCCACACCCCAGGTGGGATTCAGGTGGATCACGGGTGGGAGAAAGGTGGGACACAGGTGGGACAGATATGACAGGCATGACACAGGTATGACACGGGTGTGCCACAGGTACGACACAGGTGAGATACGGGTGGGATGCAGATGGGATTTTGGTGGGACAGAGGTGGGGTTCAGAGGGATACAGGGGTGACACGGGTGTGCCCGGCTGTGCCCCAGCCGTGTCCCAGCCGTGCCTCAGTGTCCCTCACCCAGCGGGCACAGGAAGCGCACGTGGTAGTTGGAGCAGGCCTTGCCGGGCGGCTGCTCGCGGTGCAGGCAGCGGAAGCCGCGCTTGGGGCTGGCATGAACCACCTGGCCCACAGCTGCGGGCAGCTCCCACTCGGTGGTGCGGGCCTGGATGGCCACGGGCTGGGCACACACGCGGCCCCGGTAGTAGAACCTGATGGCCTCCAGGCTCTCGTGGTCCCCGTCCCCACCAGGGTGGTCGATGTTGAACCACGACGTCCACTCGGCTCCTTTGCCTGCAGGGAGCCGGGTCTGAGCGCCCCACACTGCCCCGAGGCTGGGGACAGCACGGGGACATCGAGGTTGGAGCGCGTGGGGATGGAGGGTCACCAGCGAGGGTCCCATGGGGTGGGAATTGCCCCTGGAGCAATGGGAATGTCAGGGTGGTCACCACATCCCTGTCCGAGGGTCCCTACAGGAGGGTGGCACAAGGTGGGAATGGCCCCTGGAGCAATGGGAATGGCCGAGTGCGTGTGAGTCCCCGTGAGAAGGGGGCACAGGGTGGGCACTGTCCCATGGGACACTGGAGGGGCCGCGGTGTCCAGCAGGGCCTGGGGTGGCCGCACCTGCCGTGTCCAGGTCCAGCTCCTCCAGGTCGGGCGCAGCTTTCCAGGGTTTCCCGGCCGTGCCGCCCTTGCCCGGCTCCGAGTTGTTCTCCAGCGGCTCTGGGGGACGCAAAGGTGGCAGTGCCCCATTCCCGGGGCATTCAGAGGGTCGCTCCCGAGCCGTGTCCCCGCGGGGATGGCAACACCCTGCCCCGAGCCCCCCAGCCCCAGGGGGACAGGGGATTTCCTGAGTCCCCAGGGCCAGGCTGGCCGTGTCACCGAGGCAGGGCCGCTGTGTCCCAGCAGCCAGGGCTGGCCCAAGGGGTGGCCGAGGGGAGCCCACCCCACATCCATGAGGAACGTCCCCTGCCAGCTCCCAGCTGTCCCAGGGCTGGTGTGGGACAGGGACACGAGCCACCTCCCCCACCACTGAGATCACAACACCAACCCGGTGTCACCAAGCCCCAAACTGGGACCAGCAGGAAATTGGGCAGTGAATCCACAGCAGGGGTGTCCCTGCAAATGCAAGGTGTCCCCACAGCTGTCCCCATGTCCCACGGGGGAATCCCAGGGAGTCAGAGACTCCAGGGGCGGCTCTTCCCATGGGGACCGAGATGGGGACTCAGCAATTCCGGAGGGGACGGATGTGGGAAGCAGATCCCTGGAGACACCTCTGTCCCCTGTCACCCACAGGTGACACCCCAACGCAGCCTGGATCACCACGGGCACCCCACGGTCACCCCACGGGCACCACCCCTCCTCCAGCAGCGCCCCCATGGCGGGAGGACCAACCCTGCCACCCCCTGTTCCCTCCCCAGGGGACAACGGCCCCGTGGCAGCCTCGTCCCGCAGGTAGATGGGATTTGTCCCTGGAGCGGGGACATTCCCGGCTCGCTCCCCCAGGGACGCTGCCCTTGGGCACCTGGGCTGACCCGTACGGGGTCCGGCTGAGGCTTCAGTGGTGCCAGGGCTGGCGGGGACACGGCGTGGGACCTGTCCTTGTCCCTGTCCCTGAACCTGTCCTTGTCCCTCCAGGGCTGTGATCCCGGGAAGAACAAAATTCCCTGAACCCCACCAACACCCCTCCCTTGGCAGGTGCCAGACGGACCTTCCCACCCTGCGCCACCACCCTGTGCCACCACCCTGTGCCACCACCCCTGGGCGCACGCCCAGCCCCATCCCCACCCCTGTCCCCCTCGTTCCCGGTGGGAATTCCACAATCCCGGGAGCCAATCCCACCTTACCTGTGGCCCTGGCAGCGCGGGGGGCTCCCAGAGCCAGCAGCGCCAGCAGTGCCAGCAGCGCCAGCTGTGCCAGCTGTGCCAGCTGTGCCATGGCTGCTCCGCAGGGCGACTGCGGCCGCGGCTGGAGCTGCCCGGCCTTTATAGGGCGCCGGTCCCCCCTCTCCAGCTCCGGGAGCTGATTCCTGGAGCGGAGTCAAGCGGGAAGAGGGAGCGGAGCCCTCCCCGAGGCGGCCGCGCTGCTCCAGCCCCGGCGGAGCTCCGAGGGTTTGTTTTTGTCGAGCTGCTAAAATTGGATGCGCTCGGGAATGCGGCGGGGAGGGAAAAAAAAAAGGGAAAAGAAGGAGTTTGTGCGGCCCTCGAGGTGGCGGCGCTGCCCTTGGGGACACCGCGGTGACCTGGCCTCGGTCCCGGCTTGAAACGCCCCCCGGATGGGCGGTGACAAAGCGGGGACCCCCCGGAATGGTTGGGGACATTCCCGAATTTTCACCTTCTAGTTCTCCCCCCCTCAAATTCCCTTTTTGTCCCAAATCTGTCGCTGAAATCTGGGATTTAGCCCCCTGGAAGGGGCACTGGGAGGGCTTGGAGGGTACTGGGATGGACTGGGAGGAGCTGGGAGCCCCCCAGCTCTCCCGAATTCCCCCAAATCCCCCACACTCCTGATTTATCCATCACTGAAATCTGGGAATTCGCCCTCCATAAGGGGCATTGGGAAGGGCTGGAGGATACTGGGATGGACTGGAAGGAACTGGGAGGAACTGGGAGCCCGCCAGCTCTCTCCCGAACTCCCCCAAATCCCCCCACATGCCTCATTTATCCCAAATCCGTCACCAAAATCTGGGGATTTGCCCTGATTTTGGGGCACTGGTGGGACTGGGGAGGGCTGGAGGAGATTTGGGATAAATGAGGAATCCCCGAGCCACAGTCCCTTCCCGAGAAGCTGGAGACATCCCAGAATCTCCCAAATCCGCCCCCAAATTCCCCCTCGTCTCCTTTTCATCCCAAATCCATCACCCAAATCTGGGAGTTCGCCCTCCAGAAGGGGCACTGGGAGGCACTGGGGGGACTGGGAAGGGCTGCAGGAGATTTGGGATGAACGAGGAGCCCCGGCCGGCGGAAATCCCGGCGCATTCCCGGCATTCCGGCTGCACCGAGCCCCCCGGAGCGGGAGGCGGCTCCGGGGCTGGACTGGGGTCACGGACACCCGGTCCCTGCTGGGACGGAGGGGACAGTCCCCAGCGGTGGCTCGGCACCCTGAATGACAGCCCCCATGGTGGAGGGCTGCTCCCGCGCCCCTTTCCCGGGGTTTTTGTGGGATTTCAGCCCCACAGGACCCCGACAGCTGCCACTGTCCCAGGGATGGGTCACAGGGGAGGTGACACGGCCCTGTCCCCAACAGCGGGGTGGTGACACCTCCCAGGGGACACACAGGGGATCGAGCCGAGGCCCTGAGCGTGGAATGGAGTCCCAGCACGAGCCCCCAGCCCAAACCCCACCGAGGTCCCCGCACGGAGCCCGCTGAGGAGCCAGCGCCGCTTTATTTGGGGTCACAGGGCCACCACGCACTCGGTGCCGGGGTACTCAGGGGGGTTGAGCTCGAACTTCCTCTGCACCTCGTAGGGCAGGAAGCGCCCGGCCACGAAGTGCTGGCGGCCCAGGAAGCGCCGGGCGCACTCCTTGGGGGCCGCCAGCGACACCAGGACATCGGGACTGATCCCGCCGCTGCCGCCGGCCTCGGTGTCCCACCCTGCGGGGACAGGGACAAGGGTGACACCCCAGGGGACACCGCCTACCCTGCGGGGACACGGGCAGGGGACAGGGGTGACCCCAGGGGACAGAGCCCGCCCTGCGGGGACAGGGGGGACACCAGGGAACATAGAACCGTCTGTGGGGTCATGGAGAGGGGCTCAGGGGTGACATATCCCACCCTGTGGGGACACAGACAGGGGCTCAGGGGTGACCCCAGGGGACACATCCCACCCTCAAAGGACAGGGAGACAGGGACAAGGGGTGACATCAAAGGGAAGCATCCCACCCTCTGTGGGGTCACACAGAGTGGCTCAGGGGTGACCCGTTGGTCCCGCGGTCCCGCTGCTGCCGGGGGTGGGGGGGACACTCTGTGGTTGGAGATGGGGAGGGCACGGGGAGGGCACAGGGAGGACACCGGGACCGTGTCCCCTCAGCGGCACCGCCACTGTCCTGGCTGCTCACGGGGTTTGTCCCGGCGGGGATTCACCCGCGGCCGTGCCAGGCGCTCCTGTTTTGCTCCCGCGGCCCGGGGGGGGACACGGCCACGGCGGGGGGGCCGGGTGATGACAATCCCAGGCCTGGCCACCAGACGCGCGGCTGTTTGCAGATTACATCATGTCTCGGGCGGGCACTTTGTTATTTCCCGTGGATGCCCCGAGCCTGCCTGGATGGATCCTCGGGATGTCGCCAGCCCCGGGAGGGGGCCGCGGGGGGGCCCCGGGGATGTCCCCACCCTGCCAGGGCACCGCGGGGCTCCGGGCGCTGCGCCCGAGTGACACCGCCGCGGGCACGGTGACAGCGGCGTGGGAGGAGCGGCCGGGGAGGGGGGGACACGCGGGGGCACCTGAGGGGACATCCAGGCTGACGATGGGGATGCGGATGTGCTTGAGCGTGGCCAGGATGGCCGCGCACGGCTCTGTCCCCTCGGCCAGCTCGGCCTCGGCTCCCAGCACCGCGTCCACCACGGCGTTGTAGGCGTCGTTGATGAGCTGCACCTGGAGGGGACAGCGACAACCGCGGGTGTCCCCGCGCCGCCTCTCGTGGGACAAACCCCGGGGATGCCGCTTTCCTGCAGGGATCGAGCCAAAAAAAGCCCCCCCAAGTGGAGCGGGAGCGAGGGAGGAGCCGCGGGGCGCGGTGCCGGAGCAGAGCCCGGCACGCCGAGACGCGCGCGCCCGGCCAAGGCAGCGATTTTGGGTCAAATTCCTCCCATCCCAGCGCCGGCAGCTTCCAAAAACAACAGAGCCGGTGGCTGCCGGCAGCCGCCGCTGGATTTCATGGCATCCCCGGGCTCCCAAGTAGCGCCGGGATGGGGCGGGGAGGGGGAAAAAGGGAAGGAAAAGAGGGACGAATTCCTCCCTGGGAGGTGGGGGGAATTTGGGGATTTCGGG
>VZTJ01005268.1:38548-53589 GCA_013397795.1 Orthonyx spaldingii
AACGGCTCATGCAGCGAAGCTCGGGAAAGGCGGCAAAACGGGATCCAGAGGCTCCCGAGGGATTGGCGGAGTCGAGGGGTTGGGTGGTGTTCCCACAGATCCAGGAGATCTCCGGGATTCGGGAATCCCAAAGGGGATCTGATGGCCTCAGGGATTTGGGAATCCCAAAGATCTCAAGGAGTTTGGGAATCCCGAAGGTGATCCAGCAGATCTCAGGAATTCCAGAATCCCAAAGGGGATCCAACGGCCCTCAGAGAATCCAGAATTCCAAAGTGTATCCAGCAGTAGGAATAAGCCCAAGATTTGTTCCCAAATTTGTGTCCAGCCCCCCCTCCTCCACCATTCCCAAACATTTTTCCTCCAGGGCAGAATTCCACGATGGGAATTTTCCGTTTAATTGAGATTTTTTTTCCCCATTTTTTGTGGATTTTTTTCCTGGAAAAAGGAGACCAGGAGAAGAGGGAGGTTTGGAAAATCTGTATTGAAGAGTTGCAACAACCATGAACCTGAACGATCCCAATCCCAAAACCCCACTGGAACACAGAATTGGGACTCCAAAGGGAAAAGCCATTCCGGCACTCCAACATGGAATCTTTTCCCAGATTTATCCCAAATTTGGTGGAAATGCAGATGGAATAAAATCCTCAAAAATCCCTGCAACGTTCCATGAAACTGGGGCAAAACCACATCAGAACTGGTCTGGATTCCAAGAGCCTCATTTCAGGGGGGAATTTTGAATTTCAGCCTCATTCCAGCTTGGATTTTGGGTTTTTCCAGCCTCATTCCATGTAGGATTTCCCCTTCCAAATAAATCTCCCCCATCCCCTAAATATTTTTTTGGGGGATTTATTCTGAAATATCCATCAAAAAAAAAAAAATCAGGATGGAACATTTGAAAATCCATTGGAAAAACAGAAACTTGTTTGGATTTTTAATTGCAAATCCTTAAATTCAAACATTCCCAATTATTCTAATGATCCATAGTTGGCTGGAATTCCAACTTCCAAGGGAACTGTGTGGAGCTGCTGGGATCCAAAAGGTTTTGATGTTGTTTTTATAACATTGGATCCTTCTGCCCCTTCTTTCATTCCGTTTTCTTTTTTTGGGAATCATCCAAAGTTGTTTCCCAACACCAGGAATAAACGAACTCGCCCAGGTTTTCCCCTCAAAAAAAAGTTTGGATTTTAATTGGAGGAGTTTTGTTGGGATTTTCTGGGAACAAGTGAACTTTTTCCAGGGGGCTGAACAGGGATCAAACGTTGGCATCCAGGAGGAAAAAACCTGGAGAGGAAAAAAACCCCAAAACCAACCCCAAAAAATTCCACACGGGAAAGGAACGGGAACTTTTCCGTAAAATTAAATGGAAGAAGCAAATCCACTTCATTCCTTTTTCCACATCTCCCAGTCCAAGCTTGGAATGAAAAGAAACTCCAAATTCCAACCCAATTTCCACATTTGAGCTCTTCACATCCCTATGGAAAACACACCAAAATCCGCATCCAGATGGGAATTCCGGGGGGTTTTATCCAGCAACAAATCCCAGTTTGGAAAACAAGAGGGGGTTCCTAAGCTAAATCCCTAAATATTGATATCCACACGCTGGGAAAAGTGGGAAAAGGGAGAAGTTTTGTCACTCAGCAGCCCTCGGATCTGAGGGGGACAATCCCTAAGGAATTCTTGGCTTCAAGCTTCAATCTCCCAGCAATTCCTAAGAAAATAAATCCGGCTTTTCCTGAAGTTTCCCCCCCCCTTTTTTTATATATAGATCTCTGGATTATACATATTTATAATTTCCCAAATAATTCTCATCAGCGCTTTTTTCCAGCGCTGATCCGTGACACGAGTAGTAAGGCATGGAATTCTGGCCCTTGGATTCGTCTGGAATTCGGGAAGAAGCCCGGGGAAGAAGAGGATGAGAAACCAAAATGAAACCAAACTGGCCCCAGATGGATTTTGGGTTGAACCTCTGGAATCCCCAAAAAATGATGGAAAGCTCCATCCAAAATGGGAGAGTGATGGATACAGGAGCATGCTCGGGATGCCTGGAAGAACTCAAATCAGGGAGGGAGGGATTGGGAACCGTCGGAATTCCCGGTGGGAATCGGGAATCGCCCCCAACCCGCCGGCACTTCCCGCCCTCCCTGCCTGCATCGGCTTCTGGAATTCCTACAATTTTGAGTAATATCCCTCAAAAAAAACAACAAAAGAGGAAAAAAAACAACCAACCAACCCTCCCAAAGGAAAAAATTCCCAAACAGTTTCGCTTTGGAGTCTCCGGGAACGTCGGAAAGGCCCAACTCCGCTGGATGAGAAAGAACCAAGGCAGTTTTGTCTATCGGTAACTGAAAGGTTTTGAAACTACCAACGGTTCCAAAGTCTATTCCAAACAGAATCCAACAAAAAAGTGGGAGGCTCCTGCAGCACTTCCCACCTCCCAGCCAAGTTTTGGGCGGAAGCCAATCCCTAAGGAAAAAAAGAAACAACCATACTCAACCGGAATCGGGAATTTGCACTTATTTCTCGGCGGCGTCAGCGGCATTGTTGGATTTTTGGGAATATCAGGATGTGCTGCCTGACTTCCTGGCTGGAGTAGGGCAGGGAAAAGGAGCAGCCACGAACTCGGCTCACGAAACGCAGGATTGGGCTGGAATTCCTCTCTCCACGACCCAAAATTCCAGAGTGCGCTCCGGCCCCGGCGCTCCCGGCAAAAGGTTCGGTGTCGGCACCGCCGCCCAAGGCAGAGAGAGTCGCTGAGTCCTTTTTGTGCTGGTGCCAAAAAAATCCAAAACTAAATACGGAAAAAGCCAAAAAAAAAAAANATTCTGCTAATATTCAGGTAAAAAAAAAAAAAAAAAAAAAAAAATCAAAGGTATTCTTCCCCCTCCCTGCCAGCTTCCATGAAAATCTGGGAGCCGAAGGAGCCGGGGCTCGGCCACCCCCACGTGGTCACTGCTGCCATGGGGCGCGGCCGGCGGCGCTCGCTGGGATGAGGAGTGGTCTTCTTGCATCCTAGAAAGCCTGGGGCATATCCAGCTGGGATTAAAGCAGATTCCACGGAAGTGTGGTAGAAAAAGGATGGCAGAGCCAGGCCAAGTTGTCCGTGGGCATTATTTCCACGTGGCGGACTGTGGGATGGAGCGGGGCGGGATCATATCCAGCAGATACTCGCGCTGCCGATCCACGGCCGAGGCCGATTTGTGCACGGCCAGCCCGGGGCTGACAAAGGGCAGGGCCCCACCTGGGGAAAAAGGGAATCGCGGAGTCACGGAACGGCTCGGGAATGAGGGAAAGCAGCGCTGAAAGCACAGGAAAAAGCGGAATTGAAGCAGGGATTATCCCCATGGGCGGCACCAGGATCCAGCACCTTCAGGGCCCAAACTCATCCCAATAAACACAAGGAAGGTTTGGGATCAAACATCAGGATTTGAGCTGTCTGGAATTAAGCTGTATTTTAAGTGATGGGTGAAGCTGTTGGGAATAAAAGAATCCCAAGAAATCCATCAAGAGAATTCACAAAAGATCCAGAGTTTCCTTCCTGGAATCCTGCTTATCCTTTAGGAAAACAAATGGCTCGACTCACCTTCTTGTATATAAAATATAAAAATATCTGGATTAGAATTTTTCAGTTTTATTTGTTCCAGGAACAGCTTTAGGGATTTCAAATCCTGAGAAATCCTGATGGGAATTTGAAATATTCCCGTGGGAATTTGAATAGAGAATGTGCTGGAGGCAAACCCAGTTATTTATTGGATGTTGCTCTCAACAAAGAGGAAAAATCGATCAGAAATTGAAGAATTTGGTTAAAATTCCCAGATATGAAGGAAAAATTCCTGCCGGGTGGTGCTGGATGTGGATATGGATTCAGGGATCACCAATCCGTCTTTAAATCCATTCAGTTTAGTTAAAAATGGGGAAAACAGGAATTTCTATTTGGTTTTACCACATGAAGGCACTGTCTGATGAGGCCAAACCCCACCAAAACCAAATGGTGCCAACTTTAAGCTCAAACCCTCGGCACCACCTTCTTGCTTCCCCCCAGCGGCTCCCACCCAAACCCCGGGAATGCTGGGCAGCGATCCCGAGGGATCCCCGGGGCTGTACCTGAGCTGATGGGGGTCTTCTTCCAGGCGGCCGCGCTGCCCTTGCTGCCGGACCTCTCCACGTGTTTGCCGGGCCGGCTCCCGAGGCCGGCGGTGGCCGAGGTGCTCTGCAGCTTCGGGGAGGGGCTGAAGGCGTGCAGGACACCTCGGGAGGCTCCGGCTCCTCGGGACATCTGGCTGGAACTCTGGCAGGACACAGGGACAAGGGGCTAAATCTGGGATGTGGTTTCGGGGAGAAAAAATTCCGAAGGGTCTCTGCAGTGAACAAGGATTTGGGGTATTGTGGTGATGGCGGAATGGGATGAGTTTG
Source organism: Orthonyx spaldingii (assembly GCA_013397795.1). NCBI lineage: Eukaryota > Metazoa > Chordata > Aves > Passeriformes > Orthonychidae > Orthonyx > Orthonyx spaldingii. Next base: position 42,959 of record VZTJ01005268.1, read on the forward strand.
GAGGTTCAAACCAGTCTAGGATTCTGGGATTTGTATTCCTGGGATGAGGAATTGCAATCGACTGCAAAGCAGCAAAAGAAGGGCTTCCAATTTAGGTCAGTTCTGTGTTGTGTTTTGGTGCTTGAGCACCTCTTCCCGTTTGGAATGAGTCTGGGGCTGGATTGGATGATCTTTGGGATTGGATGATTTTTTTGGGGCTGGACTGGATGATCTCTACATCCCCTTCCCACCCAAGCCACAGCAGGCACCTATGATCCATCCCACCCACAACCATCCCCAGACCACAACTCAACCCCGAGGAGAACTCCAAGCATTTTTCCCTCTGGAAACCACGGATCTGGTGGGGGTGGGCCCTCACCTGCTTGAGCGCGTGGTGCTGCCCCACGGGCTCGGCCTTGGGCTGCCCGGGCGGGGCCGCTTGCTGCAGGATCCTCTGCTCGATCTCCTGCTCCTGCTGCAGGGCCTTGACGAAGGCAGCCTTGAGCCGGTTCGTGTGCTCGGCCTTCAGGGCCTTCTTCTGGTTGGAGGCCATGCAGGTCTCGCACATGATGGTGCCGTTCTTCTCCTCGCGCCAGCGGCACGTGAAGTCCGTGTGGCACTGGGCGCACAGGTAGGGCTCCCGGCAGGACACGGCCACCGCCACCTTCCCTGAGGGACAAACACCTGGGATGGCCCCAGTGCCACCTTCCCTGAGGCAGGTTGGCCTTCTCACCCTGAATGGGCCTGGAAGAGCTCAAAATCTCTTACAAGTTTATGCAAAACTCCCCAAAAAAACCTTAAATCTCCTCATCTGAGCTTTTTGTAGGCTTAGGCTTGTGTGAAGTTTAAATTCTTTATTTCTGTGAGATTTAAATCACTTTTCTAAGGCCTATGTTTTGTATTTCTGTGAGGTTTAAATTCTGTATTTCTCTAAGGTTTAAATTCTTTATTCCTGTGAGCTTTAAACTCTGTATTGCTCTGAGTTTTACCTTATTTCTCCAAGGCTTAAATTCTGTATTTCTGTGAAGTTTAAATCCTGTATTTCTGTGAGGTTTAAATGATTTCTCCAAGGTTTAAATTCCCTATTTCTCCAAGGCACATTCCCGTGGCCTCACCTTGAGTTTCCAGCAGGTTCTGCACAACCTCTTCCAGCCCCACCAGGTAAATGAACTCGTTGTTGGCGGCGCTGGGCAGGAAATTCATCTCCGGGGCGGGTGGTTTGGGAGGAGGGATCTCCAGGAGCGTCTTCTCCAGCTGCTTGCGCAGCGCCAGCTTGGCGGCGGCCTGGCGGCTGCCCGGGGCCTCCCCGGAGCCACCCAGCGCCGGGGCACCCGCGGGCGCCGCGCCCGACGGCACCGCCGAGCCCTTCAGGGACGTGGGGGACGCCTGCGCAGACGGGAGGGGTCAGCGGGAATCAGGGAATGGGCCAGGGGGCTCCATGTGGGAATCAGGGGACAGTGGGAATGGGCCAGGGGGTTCCATGTGGGGTCAGCGGGAATCAGGGACAGGGAATGGCTCAGGGGGCTCCATGTGGGGTCAGCGGGAACGGGGAATGGGCCAGGGGGTTCCACACAGGATCAGGGACAGGGAATGGGTCAGGGGGCTCCATGTGGGACCCTCAGGAATCAGTGGGAGTGGGTTCCACATGGGAGGACTGGATGAACTTTGGGATTGAAGGATCTGTTTGGGGTGAGATTGGAGGATCTTTGAGATTGGATAGTCTTTGGGATTGGAGGACCCTTGGGAGCCAGAGCTCCCCACCCCATCCCCAGCAGCCTCCAGCTCCAGGCTGGACACGGCTCAGAACAACCGGGACAGTGGAAGAGCGGGACACCAGTGCGGGACAACCCAGCCCTCCCATTCCCACTCCCATTCCCGCTGCCGCCCCTCCCAGCCCGTTCCCGGTGCGGGAGCCCCGGGAATGCCGACCTGCGGGATGTTGACGAGCAGGCTGGCGTTGGGCACGTTGGCCACGCGGATCAGGCCCTGCTGGATGATGCGCTGGCCCTGCAGCTGCACGCTGGGCACGGACGCGCGCGGCGCCAGCAGCAGCGGCGGCGGCCCCGTGCTCGAGTGCTGCCGGATCGTGTGGATTTGCTGGGAACACACGGAAAAGGAGGCTGGAGTGGTGGGAATCCAGTGGGATCACAGGGAAAAGTGGGAATGAGCAAGGCACAGAGGCAAAGAAAGCCGGGAACAACACGATGTTTTCTGGGAGCGCACAAAAGCCCGGAATGCTGCTGGATATTTTAACCAACCAGAGGAAGAAATCCAGAATTTTTTTGGGGACTGGGAGCAGGAAAAAGCTGAAAGAGGAGAGAGAAAGGCTCACCTGGGCCCCTCGGACCAGGGGGGGCATCACGATCTGGGGGCTCTGCTGCGTTCCCAGCTTGGAAGAATTCCCAGTTTGGCCCCCCCGGACCAAGGGAGGAGGGATCACAGTGCCAGGGATCCGGCTGGAAGAGGTCTGGAAAACAGGGAAAAGTTGTGATCCAGAGCCGCGGACAAGGGTGGAAATGATGGAAAAAGTGCAGGGTGGGAATGGGGCCAGGGGGGCTGCGGTGGCAGGGAAAAAAAATGGGAAAAATGGAGAAAAAGTGTTGGGAAATGTGGGAATTGGGAATTCAAGTGTTGGGATTCCTGGAGGAAAAGGAATTGGAGGGAGGAAGGGAAAAAAGAAGGAGGAAAGAGAAGGTTTGGGAAAAATCACGGAAAAGGAGTCAGGAGAAAGGAAAAGCTTGGGGAGAAAATAAGGAAGAGGAAAAGGAGTCAGGAGAAAGGAGTTTGGAAAAGCTGCTGCCCGAGGATTCCCGGCTTTGATCCTCAGAACTCCTCCGGATCCTGGAGCAGGATATTCCCAAAGCTCCAAGTGCTCCATCCCAATCCTGGGCTTTTCCACAGGCTGCTCCCCCTTCCCTCCTTGCCAACCTCTGGGAATCAAGAATCTCCCACTTCCCCAGGGATTTGGGATGCTGGGAAGTTCAGTCCCTTTCCCACTGAATCCCAAACATCCCTCAGCTCCTTCCCTCTGGAATTCGTGGACGCTCAAGCAAAAGCCAATCCAGGTTAATTGGCCCGAAGTCCCTGGAATTAGCTGGGATATGCTGGATTTTTGGGATTTAGCTCTGGGATTCCCTGGCTGAGTTTCCCTCGTGCTCCAGTTCCTCTGGAAGGGCTCCCGAGGGACCTCGAGGAAGAGATTCCTGAACCTTTGGATTTGGGAATAGTTCCTCAAGGAGAGTCAATCCCAGCCTTTCCCGAGGCCCGGAATTCCGCAGGATTTCCCAACAAAGAGCTGCCCCTTCCCACGGGAAAATCCCTTGTGCTGAAGCAGTTTGGGAATTTGGTTCCCATTATCCCAAGGGAAAGAAGCAGGAATGTTCTGAATCCCAAGGCAAGGCGCTGGATTCCAGGGGGTGACTGACAGGCGTCCAGGGACTCGGGATTCTCCTGTCCTGAGGATTCCTAGGATTTCATTCAGCCCGGAACGGGATCTTTCCAAGACCTCATCCAGCCTCACGGAGACTCCTGGGATTCCCTGAGCTCTTCCTGAGAAAATCCAGTGATTCCCTCAGCTTTTCCAAAGAGAATCAACTGATTTCCTCACAGGAAATACAGGGATTCCCTCAGCTCTTCCAGAGAGATTCCAGTTATTCCCTCACACAGAATTCCAGGATTCCTTCAGCTCTTCCAGAGAAAATCCTGGGATTCCCTCACAGATAATCCTGTGGTTCCTTCACAGAAGATCCTGGGATTCCCTCAGCAATTCCAGAAAGAATCCTGGGATGCCCTGAGCTCTTCCAGAGAGGATCCAGTGATTCCCTCAGCCCTTCCAGTGAAAATCCTGCGATTCCCTGACAGAGAATCCCGGGACTCCCTCAACTCCTCCCGAGAGAATCCTGGAATTCCCTCAGCAATCCCAGAGAGGATCCCTTGACTCCCTGAGCTCTTCCAGAGAGAATCCCGGGACTCCCTGACAGAGAATCCCATCATTCCCTCAGCTTTTCCAGACAGAACCTAATGATTCCATCAGCAATTCCAGAGAGAATCCTGTGGTTCCCTCACGGAGATTCCAGTGATTCCCTCACAGAGAATCCCATCATTCCTTCAGCTTTTCCAGACAGAATCCAGGGATTCCCTCAGCCCTTCCAGAGAGAATCCAGGGATTCCCTCAGCAATCCCAGCAGGTTTTCCCGGGATGTCTCCCCTTTTCCCGGGCCTTTCCCTGCTCCCACTGACCTGGAGGGAAGTTTTCCCAGCGGGAACAGCCTGAGGGCCCCGCACCAAGGGCGGGGGCGTGGCCGCAGCACTTCCAGAGGGACCGGAGGGCTGGAAAAGGAAAAACCGGAGAGAAAGCAGAGGGATAAGGCTGGAAAAGCGGGAATACAGAAAGCAGGGAACGCACAGAGCTCAGGGATCGGCGGAAAATCCTCCGGATCGGCTCCCCCTCCTCCCGCTCCCCGCTCTGCTCCACACGCAGGGAATTCGGGAATCAGGGAATCTGGGAGCGGGAAAATCCTCAGCACAGAGGCCACCTCAGCATTCCCACAATTCTGGCACAAAAAGTTTAGGAAAAATCCTTTGGATGTCAAGAAATTCAGGAGAAATTCCCCCCAGACAGTTCAGAGATCCCGAGCTCGTCCCTCATTCCAGCAGCCCCGGAATTCCAGCAGAATTCAGGGATGCAGGGCCTGGCTTTGATTCTGATCCTGGAGCGCTCGGAATTCCAGGAAAATTGCAGGAGAACGCTGGGAATGGGGAGACACCAAGGAGTTAAAAAATCCCAGGAAATGGAGAAACCAGGGAGTTGAGAAATCCTGGGAAAGGGGTTAAAGAATCCTGGGGAAAAGGGGAGACACCAGAGAGTTAAAAATTTCAGGAAAGGGGTTAAAAAATCCCACGAAACTGTCCCTTGGGAATGGGATGAGCTTCACCCTTCCCGAGCCATCCTGGAATTCCACAAGGCCCGGGTGGATCCCTGCTGTCCCACAGGGAACTCCCGGAGCTGTTTCAATCCCCCACACGCTCCCAAGCAATGGGAAAAGCGGGAGAATCCCAACCTTGGGAGCCGGAGTCTCCTTCTGGATTTGGCTTTGCCGCAGCTTTTTCAGGAGCACCAGCTTGGCCTCCTCCAGCCGCAGCTCCTCCTTCAGCTGCTGGATCAGCCGCTCGCGCTGCTCCGGGCTGCTCCGCTGGAATCCGGGAAAAGAGGGACACAGGCAAAGTCAGGATCACAATTCCCGGCTGGAATCGGCACCCGGGTGTGGGAATCGTGAATAAACGGGAATGGATGGAGCGGGGAGGGAATTCTGAGGGGAAAATGTGGGTTTTTCCATTAAAAAACTAACAGGAAAGGTTAAGCGAGGATAAATTCGGGTTGGGCGAGGGATTTGGGAATTCCAAAATTCCATTTGGGAGCTCAAAACTGCAGGAAAATCCCAAAGCTGAGTCCAAATTAAAGGACATGAATTGCTCCGGGACTCCCGGCTGGAATTCCGCCCCCACCCCACCCATCCGGGGGAGATCCCGGGAGATCCCGGCGGCCGCACTCACCAGCAGGGCGTCGGAGCCGGGCTCCAGCGGGATCCGCGCCAGCCCGTTGAGCCGGGGGCTCGAGGGCTCGTTGTCCGACAGGACGATCACGTCCGGCGAGGGGACGCGGCGCTCCCGTGGCGCCTCCCTGGGAACCACGGGAAAACCGGGAATGAGAGATCCCGGGGAACGGGGGTTAGTTCTGCCAGGAGCAGGGAAACGGCCCAGAGCCGCCTTGCCAGCCCTTTGCCAGCCCCTTTTCCAATCCTTTTCCAATCCCTTTCCAGCCATTTTCCAGCCGTTCCTCCCACCCGAGTTCCTGGCAATAAATCCCGGCTCCATTCCCAGGGAAAACTGCCGGGATCACCGGGATTTGGGACTTCCAGGTGGGATGATTCCAGAGCAGAGGGTCTGGAAGGGGCTGGGAAAAGCCTTCAGTGCCATCCAGGAAATTCTAGGGCTGGGAAACTCCCCACAGCGGGAATTTTAGGGGTGGGAAAGCAGGAAAATTCCAAAGGATTTTTGGGAATGTCCTCTAGAGGGCACAGCGAGCCTGGGAATCGCAGCTCCCCAAATCCTGGGAATTCCCGATGGAAGTGGCACAGGGGGAGCATTCTCAGATTTTTCCTGGAGCTGGAGGCACCCAGCTGGCTCAGGGCTGGAAAACTGGGATTGGCTGGGCCAGGATAAGGGCTGGGAGCTGGGAATGAGCCGATGGGAGCTGAACCTTTTCCAGGGAGAGCCAGAGCAGCTCCAGGACGAGGATGGAGACTCCTGGAAAAGGAGGGAATGAGAGCCCCTGGAGAAGGGAAAACTGATTCCCCTCTGGAAAAAGACTGAGCTTCTCCTGGAAAGGAAGAACTGAACCCTGCATGGAAAAGGAAGGAATGAGCTCCCTTTGGAAAAGGACTGAGCCTCTCCAGGAAAAGCAGGGAACAAGCCCCATTTGGAAAAAAAGGGAATGAGACTTCCTGGAGAAAGAATTGAGCCTCTCCTGGGAAAGGCAGGACTGGGATCCCCTTGGAAGAGGCCGAAACCTTTCCTGAGCGATTCCCACCTGGAAAAGGCCAAGTCGGGAGCAGTTCCTGATCCATTTTCCCCCTTTTCTGGGATCCCAGCCCAATTCCCAACACCCAGATCCCTCTTCCCATCGGAATTCCATCAAACTCGGCTGGTGTGGGTTTGGATTGGGAGGAATTGCCCACGGAACGGGATGAGCTTCGAGGCCTTTCCCACCCAACACATTCCACAATCCCGGCAATTTCTTCCCAACTTTTCCACGCCCCTCCCGGCAGCTTCCAAAGGAAAACCAGGAATCTGCTGGATCTTAGAAGCAGAACTTCCCAAAACCCATCCCAGCTGAATTCCCTTGATCCCAACTCCTTCCCAGGCCTGAAAACCAGGATAAGAAGGGCTTGCAACTTCTTCCCAATCCCAATTCCCAGAATTCCATGGAATCCTCACCCTTTGGATGTGCTCATATCCACGGGCTCATCCCCAGCCGGCAGCTCCACTTTGATGGTGGCTTTGACTTCCCCACTTTTCAACATTCCCGGGATTTTTCCGGCTCCAGGATCCGCCTTGATTTTCATGTCCCCCTCGGAATTGAGCTCCGATCCCAGAATTCCTTTTTCCATCCGGAGTTTTTTGCTCTCTGGCTCTGGAGCCGCTTCCCGCTCCAGGGCTCGCTTCTGGCTCCGGGTGCGGCACGAGGAGTCCTCGCTCATGGTGAGGAAATCCTGGGCAAAGGGGGGAAAAATCCCAGGAAAGGGGTTAAAAATCCTGAGAAAGGGAAGACACCAGGGAGTTAAAAATTCCGGGAAAGGGGGGGAACCCCAAGACACCAAGGGGTTAAAAATCCCGGGATTTCGGGATCAAATCCCTTCAGCTCCAAACAGGGCAAAGTCCAGAGGGCGCTGGGAAAAAACTTCGGGAAGAGGATCCCAGGGTGGTTCCCGGATCCACCGGATCCAGCCTCGCTCCTGCTGTTCCTGAGGAGCAAAATCCAACCTGGAACGGCCACAAATTCAAAAGGGAGCATCCAGGAGAAATCCTGCTGGGAATTCGGGGATGGGAGAGGATCCAAAACTCTGGGAAAAATCTCCAGACCCCAAATTCCACGGGAATCCCAAAAAAAGCAGGGAAGGAATGGATGGATTTGCCTGCCCTGCAAATCCCTGGAATTCCAACATTCCCCATTGGGATCTCCCTGATTCCCGAGGATTCCCAAGGATTCCCGAGGTGTTGGAAATTTTGGGAATCCGGCGCCACCCAGGATGAGGGCCAGGAGAGCATCCTGGAATTCTCCCTCTGGAATTGCCCTGCTCCAGTTGGGATTTTTCCCTGCTCCTGGAGGGATCCAAGCCAGGCCTTTCCAGGATTTCCCAAGATTTTCCAGGCTGGGAAACGGGCTGGAAAAGGGTGAGAAAAAGGCTGGGAAAGGGCTGAAAAATGGAAACCTTCCCTCCTCCCGAGGAAATGGATTTGGAGAGGTTTTGGAGGAAAATTCCTGATTAAAATCCTGATTAAAATTCCAATGAAAATTCCTATGAAAATGAACAAACGGGCTGAAAATTCCCTCTTTTCCCACATCCCTTCCTTCCCTGGAATTCCTCTCCGAGTTATTCCCAGGAATCCATCCAGCTCCAGGAAGTTTTGGGAGCCAAAAGCCCAAAATCCACAAAAAAAAATTTAGGGAAAAAAAATTCCCAGAGGTGGAAAAGTGGGATTCAAACAGCTCCAGGGCTCCTCAGGGAAAGTTTTCCATGGATTTGCTGCTCCTGAGGATCCCCAGCAGGGACTGAGGGACACCCCGGCCTTGGGACATCCCAACATTCCTGAGAATTCCTTTTTCTGGGAATTTCTTTTCCCTGGGAATGCAGGATCCCACAAACATCCCTGGGAATTCCCGGCTCAACAACTCCAGTCCCTGGATGTGTCAATCCAGGACCTCATCCAGGGGAGATTCCCGAACTTTTCCCCAGGAATTCAGTGCCAATTCCACGTTTCCCACCCCAAGCTCAGGGATAACAACAGGTGGCAAACCGGGATCACCCCCTGGAAAAGCCCCGATCCCGAATTTTCCCGGATTTTCCCGGCGCGGGGCGGGAGGGGAGGCGGAGCCAGGCGGGATTCCGGGATGGGGATTCCCGGGAAGGGGGGCGGCTCCGGACCCCGCTGGAATTCCCGGCTCTCGGCATTCCAAGGGTTAAGCGCTGCCATTTCCGCGCCATTCCCGAAATGTCCGGGAACAAAATGGCAGCGCTTAACCCTTGGAATGCCGGCCCGGGATTGGGAATTCCCGCCCGGGAATCCCGGGATGCTGCATCTCCCGAAATTCCCACCGGGAGCCGCCCTCCGCTCCCACCGGGACCGATCCCGCTTTTCCCAAACTCCCCCCGAGCCATTCCCGAGCTGTCCAGGGCTGGGAATTCCCTGTAATTCCCGGGATTCTTCTGCTCCCAGCTGGACTTTCCCTCCCCGCTCCCACCGGGATCATTCCCACTTTTCCCAAACCCCAGCGAGCCAATTCCGGGCTGGGAATTCCCTGCAGTCCCGGCATTCCCGGGATTCCTCTGCTTTCCAAACGGAGTTTTCCCCCTGCCCCGTTCCCACCGGGATCAATCCCGCTGTTCCCAACCCCCCGTGAGCCATTCCTGAGCTGGGAATTCCCTGCAATTCCCGCAATTCCCTGCATTCCCGTGTCCGGATCCAGCGGGAATTCATTCCGAGGCTGCTTCAGCGCTGGGGAAAGCGGCAGAAAACCGGGAAAAGTTTGGGATCAGATCCCTGAAGGGGCGGGAAGCGGCTCCAGGAATTCCAGCCGCAGGGATCGGCTGTTCCCGGGAATTCCCTCGGGAATTCTGGAGAACTCGGCCCCTCCTGGATGGAATTTTTATCCAAAGGGAGGGAATTTTTGAGGAGCTTGAGCTCCCCCGGGATTTGGGGAGCAGAATTCCCACAGGAATTTGGGGCAACTCATCCTTAAAATTCCTTCTCCTGGAAGTCTGGAGCACCAAAGGCTCTGGAAAAGCAGGAAAGGAGAATCCCAAAATTCTGTTGGAGCTGGAGAAACCGGGAACAGCGGCTGCCTGGAAAATCCAGGGAGGAATTCCCGGAATTTCTGTGGAATTCCAGGCAAACTTTCCCCACGGGGAGCTGGAATTAAGGAAGGAATTTGCTGGGATTTATGGGAATTTTCCGGGAATTCTCAGGTTACTGGGAAAATTGAATTAAAGCCACGAAAATTCCTTTAAAACTCCGCTTTTCCCGGGGGAATTATTCCTGGTTGGAATATTCAGGGTTGGCCACGAGGACGGAGATTCCTGGGCTGGGATTTTTTGGGAATGGGTTTGGGATGGGACCCTTGGGAATGCAGAGGAGGAAATCCAGGAGCAGAATTCCCAGCTTTTCTCGGGATTTTCCAGGCACATCCTGCCCGTCATTGTTCAGTTAATAAATGATAATTAATTAATTATTGTTCATCCATTGTTTATTTTCCCTCCCAAATCCTCCTTCAAGGAGAAATATTCCAAGTTTTATTTGTTGGGAAGCGATTTGAATGTTCCCGAATTAAATTAAATATTTGTGGCTTTAATTTGAATATTCATTAATCAATTTAAATATTAATTAGGGAATCGCGATCGGATCCTGGAATTCCCTGAGCTGGGAGGGTTCCCCAGGGACCAGAGGAATCCCAAAATTCCCACCCCGTTTTCCCAACGTTCCCGGAGCTCCGGTAGCCTCGGGAATGAGCCCTGGGAGCTGTTCCCAGCCCGGCACCCTCTGGATCAGGAACCTTTCCCGGATTTCTGACCCCAAATCCCTCCGGAGCAGCTCCAGCCCCTCCCGGGATCCCGGCCCCGTTCCCAGGGATCGGAGCTCCCTTGGGAAGAGCCGCAGATTCCCGGGAATCTCTGCTCCAGGCTGATCCCTCCCCATTCCTGGCTCCTTCCAGGGACATTCCCGCAGCTCTGGAGCCCCCTGGGAGCCCCAAGGAACAATCCCGGCCCTTTTCCAGATGGGAATTCTGGGGCTGGAGGATCCCGGGAAAATCCCATCCCTGTCCCTTTCCCGGGAATCCCCGGAGCCTGGGCGGGGCGGGACGGGACCGGGGCGGG
>VZTJ01005270.1:0-12684 GCA_013397795.1 Orthonyx spaldingii
GGGAGCAGGGGGTGGTAGTGAGTCTCCTAAACGCCTTTGGCATTGCTCAGTTCCTGCCCTATTAGCACAGCCTTAGTTGGGCTGCATTTTTTTTTCTTCCGTCTCCATTTTCCCTCCACCCCCCCCGCCCCAAAAAGCCCACTGAGGCAGAGGCAAACAGCCATAGGAAGGTGGTTAGTGATGTCACAAGTTCGGTCTTTTCAAAAAAAAAAAAAAGCAATGGAGAAGGGTCTCCCTCACTATATATATTAGGGGAAACTTCTGTTCTTCATAATAAAAAGAGCAGCAAGGGAGAAAGGCACCTGCCTTTAACACCCTCTATTTAGCCCTAATCTGTTACAGACAGAAGCAAAGCTCTGTAGGCTGGATTTTTTTAAAGTATTGCCTTTTTTTTATTATTCATTTAATTTCTTCTTTTATTTTTTTTTCCTTCTTCTTAAGCATAGAACATAGTTTTGGAAGCGATTGCTGAGAAGAGCAACCACTGTTGGCCAGGGTGATCTCTGAGAGGCACAGACAGCTGTAACTCAAGGAAAAGGTGAAGTAATAAATTATGAAGAAACTTCAGTATTCTGAGTTTATAAAGGCTATTTATTTTTCCTGAGTCTGTAAGGGATGATGTGTGCTGGTTTTTGGTGTATTTTTTTTTTAATTAATTTCTGGGGGACAGGAAATTCTAAAAGTATTTGATAGACGTTTTATTTTTAACATGAACAATACACCTATGAGTGTGTGGGGGCTATTTTCAGGGGATCTCACAATTATTCTTAATTAGTCAAAAGGGCAGGGTGAATCAAAGAAAGCTATTAGCTATACATTTTAATTTACAGCCTACCAGTTGTTCAGGGAATTTATAAACGATTTAATGTTTTCAGCATGATTTCTATTTCAGCTCTTATGTTGTCGGTTTTATTTGCCTATGTGGTGTGGAATCTGGCTGAGGAGCTGGGATTTTAAATTGTGGCAGCAAGCGTCGTCCAACTTAAAATAACCTGCAGGTAGAAAAAAAGCTTTGCTTTGCACCTTAAACCTTCTCCAGAGAGCCTTCTTTAATTCGAGGGCAGGATGAGAAGGAGCAATCAGCCGGCACGCCTCAGTGTTGTGTTGCGGCTTGTGAGGGTGTTGGGAAAGCATTCCTTGTAAATCAGGCTGTCAGCAGCGGAACCAGCGACCCCAGTGTGCCCGCGGCGGTGTCCCGGGGGGTTCTGCGGAGCCCCGAGGAGCGGCCAAGGCTCCCGGGGTGCTGCCCAGGTGTGCGCTGGCACCGCCCGGCCTGTGCCGTCCAACAAGAGGAGATCGGCGTGCGGGACATTTCCCTCTGGGAGAGCCGCCGGGGGTGGGGGCGACGGGCGCTCCGGCCCCCCGGCGCTGTCCCTGTGTCCCCTTGCAGTAGCCGGGGGCGGCTCCCTGTGCGAACAGCCCGGACAGACGGGCGGGCTGCGCTACCTCCGGGTTTTACAGAAGTGTTGTCACGGGATGGGAAAGTTTGGCACCTCTATCGAGGGGTGCGGGAGTGCCCGGGGGTGCCCGGGGGTGCCCGGCCGTCTCCCGCCGTCACCGCTGTCCCCGCAGCCCCGCGGCGCTGTCCGCCTCGCACGGGAGCGCAACCTGACGCGGAGGTTCGCAGCGCCCTGGCCAGGCTGAAGGAGGGCGAAGTGGAAGGCGGAAAAGGGAGAGGAGGAGAAAACTTTCCACTAGTTTACTTTTTTGGCCAGGAGCGCCTGTGTTCATAGACCGCGAGTCCTTCCCCCAGCCCTCCCCCTTAGCTCCCCCCCTCCCTTCACTAGCGTACAATTAGCATCATTAGGAGCCGACCCTGCGGCTGATAGGGGAACGGCGACCAACAACGGTAGGTGCGCGCAAGGAGAGGCGGCAACAGCGCCGGGCAGGGCTCCGGGGCTTGAGCTGGAAAGTGTCGCCGCCGATGGGAAGAATCCCTGCGGCAGGGGAGGCGCTGACCCGGGGGTAAACACGAAAAGGGAGAGCTGGAAGGTGAGCGGGAGAGGAGTTCGGCTGCAGAAGATGCGAAGAGCTTGGCCGGAGTGCTTGGGGTCCGCTGAGTGCACGTGCTGCCGGGTGTTTCCCTTTCTCCGCTCGCTTTTGATCCCGGGCCCGGGAAGCGCTGGTTCCCAGTCTCCGTTTTGGCTGTGGGTATCCCGCCCGGGCTCTCGCTCTCTCCGCACATGTTCCTAGGGCGCCATCTCTTTGCAAAACCCTCCGTCCTCCCGCAGGTCTCCCAGAGGCTGCTCCGGGGCGTGTGAACATCGCAGGCTGCAGCCCAGTCCAACCTGCCGAGCCAAGCATGCTTCCCAGCCCCTGAGCCTCCCGGGGCTGCCGCTCCTCCCAGACCGCTCGGGCTCTCCGGATAGGCAGCGACCTTTGCTGCTCTCTCCTTGTCACTGCTTGTCTCTCTCCTTGTCACTGTTGGGGACCAAAACTTTCCGGAAGCTGGAGACGCGAACCTGACCCCTTTTTTTGCAGAGGTATACTGGAAGATAGATGTGGACATGCATCCCCCCTCCCGCCTCGGTCTGTGTGTGTGTTTGTGTGTCCGCGCGTGTGTTTACAGAGAAGTGAGCAGCTGAGCTGACTTTTGGGAGTCTTTGCTTATCTGCAAAGAGGGCTTCTGCTTAAAAAAGGCCCGAGAGAGCGGATTTTACCGGACTAGAACTGAACAGGGCTCAGGGAACTCGCTGGACCGCGCTCTAGCCCTGTTCAAATGAGACCTAGATGCTTTTTGAACTAATATCGAGAGAGATCTTGCCTGCGGGCAGCGAGAGACAGAGAGAGAGAGAGGGAGGGAGGGAAAGAGGGAGGGAAGGAAAGGCAGACAGCAAGGAAGGGAGAGAGACAGAGCGAAGTTTGGAAGGAGTGCGCCGAGAGCTCAGAAAGTTTGTTTTTCCTTCAGAGCCTCGGAGCTGGTAGAGCCGAAGTGGGGACTCCTTGAGGACAGCGCTGGTGCATCTGTCCCTCGGGACTGACCTCCCTTTCCTTGCAGGTTTTAAGCCCCGGAGGATACAATGTTCGCTAAACTCTTCCAGCAGTGGAGTTTCGCCGTGTTCCTGCTGAGTTATTCCGTGCCCTCTTACGGGAGATCGGTGGAGGGGATCAGCCGCAGACTGTGAGTTTTTCCTTTTTTCCTTCCCTTTATTCTCGCCCGCTGAGCGGCGGGGCGGGTGGGGAGGGAGGCAGCCCGGGACGCTCCGCAGCGCTGCCGGCTCTGCACGGAGCCGCTCGGGGTTACCCGGCCCAGGTGCTCACCGGCGGTGCCTGAGAGCCAGGAAGGGGATTTGGGGCAGGGAAAGGGCGCTTTGCAGCTGTCCGACCTTACAAAGCTTTTGGGGGAGGAGATGCGAAAGCTGAGGGGTTTCTCCCTGCGCCAGCTGGGTGATTATTGTGCTGCTGCCCAGGACCCTTGTAGGGAGCATCCCGATCTATCCAAATGCTGTGTCTTACACTAACACGCACTTCCTCGGCTCTGGCATGGAGCCAATTTTGATAAGGGTCGAGGAAACACGCAGAAAGTGAGGGCCATCATGACACCGAAGTTCTGAACAATTTCTTTGGATTTCTGCCACTTCAGGGGAAAAAGAATCCAAAGGGAGTCCAGTATCTTACTTAGAGGCAGAGGCATAATTTTTGATAAATGATAGTGTAACTTAAGACAGTCTGTTCAGGAAATGACCTTTTTGCTCCTTCCAAAATAATCAGCCTGGTTTATACTGATACCCATCCACAAAGTGCAGGAGAAGCCTCTGGGCTGATGCAGGAGCAGCTGTCTCACACATCTAACTCTCTGGCTTTCTCTGGACTTGCATCAGATTTTCTAAGGAAGAAACACCTCAGTCATACTGGGGAGGGCTGTATTGTTATTCAGTTCCAAAGGAAGCCAAGTTGGAGAAAGAGTGCTGGAAAGTCCGATCACAACCTACAGGGAAACATGACACAGCAAACAGTTTCAGATGGGTTTCCTTGTAAATGTTTTATTACATAAATAAGGACAAGATCTCCAAATAGCACTTCCTCTGCCATTTAAGCAACACACAGAACAATAATAATAAAAAAGCCCCAAAGACTCAAATGAAAAAAAATATACTCCAGGTTAAGTGACTTCAGACACACCTGAAGTTTGGCATCAGGCAGACAGCTATTACAAATCTCTGACAGCAAATTGTGTAGAACATGTTATTGCTGATAATGTCACAGTGGATTCTTCTCAGTCCATTAACATTTAACTGTTTTGTACTCCTGTAAACTGTTCTTGGGCCATTTCTTTCATTTGGGACCATTTTATATACAGGAATCAAACTTCAGTTTCAAAAATAATTTTAAAAAAGAAAATAATTGAAGTGTAGTTAAATGCTGTTATTTTCTTGGCTGCTAAACTCTGAACTGGATCTAAGCCAAATTTGGTTGTTAAAAAAAAGATTAGACTTGCAAAGAAATACTCCTTCTCTTTTTGAAGTTACTGTAGTTCTAACACTTGTTTTTAAAGGTCAGGATTAGAGGTCCTCCCAACATCCCCATTCTGTCCTGACAGGAGGGAAGAAAAGTGTTTTCACTAAGCAGTGGAAATGCATTTCTCAGCTCCCTCTTTGCTCTGGCATGTAAAACACACACCAGAAGGCAGTCAGCTGTCAGTTAGTGGCATTCACGTAGTTTTGTTTGTGGGCACAGCACAAACACAGACACCACACTCAAACATGTGTCCTGTTTTAATATCACCGCAAACCATTCCTAGAGTTAATGGTTAATAACTCACTTAGGCTTTGAGTTGGTTTTTTTTTTCAGTCAAAATCTTAAACTAGTAATGGATGAATATACTGAAGCACATTATTATAGACATGCAAAAATAATCAAAATTACATAGGCCTGGTTCCACAGACTTTGCTGAAGCAAATCTCCCATGGAAAGCAATAGCAAATTGTCCCAAGAAAAGATTTCCAGACATGTTATTTGTTATAGGAGTACTTTAGCTGCTAAAGAACTTCTGAGAAACCCAGTAATGCCTCAAAACGAAATTAGATATTTTTATCATCATGTTCAGACATTGCAGCAACATGTCCCCAGATCTGCTCAAAATATTTTTCCTAATCCTGAGATAGGTTGAGCAGATCTCACTCCCTTTGGAGCCAGTGGCAAGGGCACTCAGTCTTGCAAAACCCAGAGAGCTGACTGAACCCTCAGTTATTTTGCTGAATTTATGATCAGACCCAACATGAGCAGTCAAGGATAATATCAGCTAAATAAGAGCAACTCTCTGAGGTAGCTTGAAGAATGTTGCCTTTTAGAAATGCTAGATATCTTGGGGGAAAAAAAAGAAGGAGGAATGTGACTGAAAAGAGCAGCTTATCTGGAAGTACGTGAAGTCAGGACAGTCACAAGTCATGGATTTCTGCTGCT
Organism: Orthonyx spaldingii; assembly: GCA_013397795.1. Taxonomy (NCBI): domain Eukaryota; kingdom Metazoa; phylum Chordata; class Aves; order Passeriformes; family Orthonychidae; genus Orthonyx; species Orthonyx spaldingii. Next base: position 5,404 of record VZTJ01005270.1, read on the forward strand.
CTCCCCATGATGAGACACTCAGTCTCACATGTACACAGTGTGCTTGGATCCAGTAATCAGTTTGGATGCTCTGGTCAAATGCAAATCATCAACATCCCACTCTCAAAAGTGCCTTCCATGTGTAAGCTTAGCATTTACTGCTCTTGGTTTGGGTACAGACTCCTTTTTCCTTGGATGAGAGGTGCATTTTACAGAAGGATGGAAGGGACCTCTAGTGGGTCATCTTAACCCTAACAGCCTAATATTTTTTTACATATCGTAGCCAATATGTGAATGCAATCATTTCAGTCTCTACTGCCTTCCTACTCTGAGTGTGTGGGTGAGATATTGTTGATATCTCCATTATGAAGCATTTCTTACATCAGCCCTCTTGGGCAAGTGTTTCTCCATGATTTACAAACATGGGAGTTGTTTGAATAACTGAAGCAGAAGGAGGCAGAAGGTCAAAGAGATATGTATCTACCACATCTTTGTTTCAAGGAGATTTTTGATCTAGAGCACACAAAGGAAGCTGGTAGGCAAAATGTAATCCTTAAGCCTGGCTGAGTAATAAAAGTCATGTGAAATGTAACACTACGTAATGTTATACAATCATCTGGAATAGCAGAATGTTATTTGGGGCCAGACTTGATGCTAAATATCATACAGACATTTAAAGAGAAACTCACCCTCTTTGGCACACCAACCCCTCACACGTCAATCCCTGCATTATTTTGGAAATGCATACTCACTCAAGATGTAGATCTTGTAATGCTCTCTGACTGCCTTGTGTGTACTGGAACCAAATGTTTAGGTTTCAGTTCTGTAGGATGGAATAGGTTTTCAATCAAGAGGACTTTAATAACAGGCTTCGGAGAGTCAAGGTTTTGTCACAGTGGGTAAACTGACCAAATACATATTAGAGGATTAAGGCAGCTTTAGGCTGTCTGTGATAGAAGGAATTATCTTTGGTAGTTCACAAGAGACGGTAGGAAAGCTTTGCTCATCACATGAGACACTTTTAGACTCCCTAAAGCATGGAGATTTCATGCACTTTCTACAAACTAGAAGAGTGCCTCTTTGCTAAAACTAAAGCAGAACTGCAGAACTGCATTTCCCATGCAAAATTCCTGAGAGAACAGACTACTGAAGCTCAGAATGTAACCTGAGTCACACTGGACAGCCAGACAAGCAGCACAGAGGAGCCCAGGGTGCTGATTTCATTGGCCTGATTGCCAATCAGACTGACCCAAATGAGAAGGGTGTTGGAGATGGCTCTTGGTCAAATAAATTCTTCTGGGAGAGATCATGATCTTGTGTTAATGGTCACAGCTACACTGAAGAGAAAGACACAATATGGGATCAGTTTAGGATTATCACATTGCATTTTTTTTTAGGGACATTTTTTAGAGCGGCATAAAATAGTTGCCCTAAAGACTGAAGTCATCCCAAACTGACTTTGGGACACGTAAAACACAGACCATATTTGATTACATGTGTGCTCACAAACCTCAGTATATGTAGAGCTGGTTTTGAGCAAGACTTCAACAGTCATCTTCCAGTCTCATTGTGGAATGGGGGAAAGCTGCTGTTTCAATTTTGCACTGAGTAATAGAGATGTAGAATCAATTAAATCCATCACTCAAACCCAATATTCAAAAACTGCAGCCTTACAAAGACAATAATTGAAGTGGATGCTCTTAAACCAATGCTGCTTGAGGTTGCCAACTTCCAATAGCTCTACTGTTGATCAAGCCATAAATCTAAAGAGTTTGGCTGAATGGACTGAGAAAGAGAAACTGCAGAACACTCCCAAACATTTTGCATTTCAAAACTTGGTAACATAGCAGGAAAATGAGGGATTGGATGGAGGGAAGGAATATTCACTCACAGTGATGTGTCTTCTTGCAGTTCACCCACTTGTAGAAACCACTTCTTACCCAGCTAATTGACCAAATGATTACAGGACAGGCAAGGCAGTGAATTTGAATTTCTTTGGCCAGTAAAAATCCAGTCACATGTCATACCCTGATGCAATAGGAGAGATTCCATAGCCAAACTCTGCATGCTGGAGTAGAGCAATTGGAAGGATAAACTGTATTATTGCATTCATGGGAACGTAGCTAAAATCCCAGCTTGTGCTGTCTGTGGTTCACAGTGCAGCTGTGCATCCACTCCACTTCAAGAAAAAGACGTATTTTCTCACATTTGCTCTGGTTATTTATTATCCAGGTGCCATTTGTATCTTATTTTCTCAGATGTTTAATACATTCCTTGCCAGTACAACATCTCTAAAAGACAGCTAGTCATCTCCCAGTTCCTTGAAAACAAGGCAGAGTTCAGTGTACTAAAAGGTCAGGATGAACTCTGGAAAAACCACTCCAAAAAACCAGGATGCTCTTGAAGAAGATCCAGTAAAGAAAGTTAGTATAAAACTCAAACAGCACAGCAGATAAGAAATTTGGCCCCAAAATTTCACACTTAAAGCAATACTAAGAAGGTATCTAGAGCCATAACCAGACACAAGTGACCAAAAAGTAAATCCACAGGAGTGGCTGAGGCTCATCTCTACTAATGCTCAGGTTGCCTCCCTGGATAGCTCATTATGGACTGAAGAGCCTGTGTTTTAGGCACCCAAATTCAAATATTTTTCCCTTATGCTTCTGCAATTGCACTTATTTAAATGCAGGAATAAAATGCACTTTTGTGTACTTGTTTATGTTTTTGAAGTACATGACTGAGCAGAAGAAAATCATTAGAACGATGCTGTATAAACACTGCTTCCGGCTCCAGTACAAATACTGGGTTTTCCCTCTCTTGCTGCACCATCTGACCCTTTAGTTTTCCTAGCTCTGACAACTGCCTTCCTGCTTTTACTGCCTCAAGTGTGATATATTAAGAGCCATAACACTTTCCTAGAACGGAGCAGTGACTAATCCAGCTCCAGGTCCAGCGGTGTGTGATCGGTCAGCTGAGAATTATTACCCGCTTAGGTCTTTCCCTTCTCTGCTGGGAGCAGCAACTCCGAGGAAGAAGCAGGACTTGCTCCAGCAGTCTGACTTCACTGCATGTCTCCAAGCCTGATACACAATCACTGTGGCCACCACAGCCAGAGAAGAGAGGAGCTCTGCCAAGCACTGGGCAATAACCAAATCCTAAACATTTTTTCCCTCTCCTCTCTTCTCTTCCTTTAGCAAACGGGCTGTATCGGAGCACCAGCTATTGCATGACAAGGGCAAGTCAATCCAAGACTTACGAAGAAGAATATTCCTTCAAAATCTAATTGAAGGTGTCAACACTGCAGAGATCCGTGCAACTTCAGAGGTGTCACCTAACCCTAAACCTGCTACCAACACCAAGAACTATCCTGTCCGGTTTGGCAGTGAAGATGAGGGCAGATACCTCACTCAGGAGACAAACAAATCACAGACCTACAAGGAGCAGCCCCTGAAGGCATCAGGGAAGAAAAAGAAAGCAAAGCCTGGAAAACGTAAGGAACAAGAGAAGAAAAAGAGACGAACCCGCTCAGCTTGGCTAAATTCCGGCATGTATGGAGACGTCGTGACCGAGAGCCCACTCTTGGACATCTCTGTTACTACACATAATCACACTTTAAGGTAATTCTGCTATATCCTTTTGGGGACCGTGCCATGTATTTGTTGAATTGTTATCCCCTAGTGTGAGAGGCCAAGGCCACTCTCAAACTTGTGGTAGCAGCAGACCTTTATACTCATGACTGGGCAGTGGCTTTTCAAGCACAATCTCAAGGTGCTTTCTGGAGGTAAGTGCCCATTCTGCTTTGCACTGGGGACAAAGCCTCTTTCCTATGAGACACAATTCACATAAACAACTTATTGCCAAAATCTGCTTCCTGAAGCTGAGTAGTAAGTGAAATTATTTCTACAAAAAGGAAGCACATCACAGCCACTAAAATTTCCTTTCCTGCTTTAACTGTAGTGTATCTCACATCCTATCTTGGTTCCACACTTGGGCCTCAGCAGATTGAAAGCTCTGACTTTTATTTAAGGCTTAGCATCTATAAAATGGTGAAGTTTTCTTTCTTTCCTCTCAACACCTCCCCTTTTTGGCAACTTTCCTACCCTTACTTTACAGTTTTTTATTTTACTGTTTAACCTTCAGGGAGAACATGGAAAAATCCCTTCTCAGTAATATCTGCAAACAATGCAGACCAGCCTTTCACCATAAAATTTTCCCTGCCATTAGGATTTTTTAATTCAGCTCCATCCTTTTGCCAGCTCGTGAAACGATTATGTTGCTGCTTAAAAATGTTTAGCATTGCTCTTGGAGAGGGACATGCTTCCCTCATGCATGACAGGGATGGGTTTTTAGGGCAGTGGCCTGAGACATCAGCCTAGGTGTCCCAAGTGGCTCATCTCTTTGCAGTCATCTCAGCTCGAGTGGAAATATGCACACTTGCAGACAAAGCCAAGGATTCCACTCCTCAATTCTCCTTGAATGTTTGCATTTGACTGGCAAAACCCCCATCGTTTTCTCTCCTCCTCCCTTGGCAGAACAGAGACAGAAGTGCCACTTGCTCACAGTAAATCCCTTGGAAAGAGACACCAGCTGTGGGATTTACTAAAATACAGTCTGGGGTTAAGCTTTACAGGCCACAGTTTGCAATGTGCTCCATCACCTCAGCTTGTGCTGGTGTCTACAGGAGTTACCAACACCTGGGGCTGGGCACTCAGACCATAAAACAGGGTGTCCCAAACCATAAGCCAGTGCATCCCAGACCATAAACCAGTTGCCATGCTGTAGCAGGAAGGAGGGAAGTAAGAGATGCTGGTTGGTCTCAGCACCTTAGGAAAGGTAAACGTCAGGATTCTGCTCAGGAGGTGCCTGATGGTTCAACAGATGTCAAGGGATTATGTTGGCCAGCAAATAACACCTGTCTTGAGCACAAAGAAATCTAGAATGTAGGGAAAAACATCCTAGGGCATTTCAACTGTTATTTCTTTTTCTTGCTGTGCTGTTTTGGTGTCTATCTAATGGGATATGTAAAAGAGCTACAGGGACAACCCTGCTGATTTTCCAAGTTCAGCCTTTCTGTTTGAAGTGTGGCTGGATGGCCGAAGACTCACAGCTTTACTGTGGTGTCCAACATCCAAGTGCAGCATTTCTCTCAGATTCCTAAAAAGAACCTATAATTTTGATAGTTAATTGGAGATGATTAAACAAAGAGAATCCACTAATAAATGAAAATGGAACTCCTCCTTCTCTGTACTCCTCCAAGTACAGAGAACATGTTGGTTTAGCCCTAAGGAACTTCTAGTACATGAGTTTTTAGTTATCCTACTAGGCTGGAAAAATATATAAACTTTAAGTGTGATTTTCACTGTGTCTCTGTGCTTCTTTTCTGCCCAACATCCCAGATTAAAATCTTCATGCCAAATCCCTCTGATCAATCATGAAATCAAAATTTTGAGTTTAGGTCAGACAAAAATGGACAAAGATAATATAATCTCTAGACCTTTTGACTTGCTACAAGGAATCTCACACAAAATAAGCCAATCTTGCAAAACCTAGGACCAAATCAGAGAACACAGCTTGCAAATTATCATGAGTACAAAGCCCACTGTCAAGATGTGGCTTAGTTTAAACTTTAAAACAAAGCCTAAAATCCAGGCTAAATTGAAAATATCACCCTCTTAGAAATAGGCCTGGGTAGTGCAAACACACACACATACACAGCCATGTATGAATTATGTGCCATTGTTATACCTGTTGGAATATATCCTGAAATGGATCCTAATATTATTGCTAGCTAATTTTTAAGGAGCTTCATGCTAGAATTTCCATTCCAGGCACTTTAAAAAATTATTTCTTGTGGATATTCCCCCTTCAATTCAATTAAGTTGTTCGTACCTAATTTCCTAAGAAACCTTCCAAAGGAGTAAACTCCCAAATGGTAAATGTAGCCTGCCTTTAAATGTGCATGTTAAGAAAACCTTCTTAAACTCTCCAGGATCTGAGTTTTGTTGTGCCTCATGCCCACATACTTTTGCCACCTGGAATGTTGCCCCCAGCTCTGGTGATCAGTCCTGCAGCAGAGAGAATCCCAGTCCATCCTAAAGCTCCACATTCCACCCTTAGGTGGTTCCCAGGGAACAATTGAAAAAAATGTGCTGTTCATAGGGACAGAAGGGAAAAATGCCCAACCCTTCAGCATTTCCTGCAACACCTCTGAGCAACTCCACGTTGCAGTATAAGCAATACACTGACAGGGTGGCAGCAGGCTCTGCTTTCTTCTCATGGGGAGAGAACTCACACCTGACTGCAGCATCCCTTAGAAAACTCCCAGATCTCAGCACTGGGTGCAGCTGATTGCTTCAGCTCGGCTGAATGCAACAGGAGCTAGAGGATAACAGGATAGGATGGTTGCTTTCTTTCAGGACCAAGCTCTCTGGCTGCCAGAGGGAAAGTTTCAGGATTAGAGCTTCTTCATTCAGTCAAGCATTTGAAGAGGTGCTATCGAGGGTCTGCTCACTCCAAGCCCTGAGCGGCCTTTGCTCACAGGCACCACAGCCCCTTGTCTAAGGAGTGGTCTATCAGTGGGGAAAAGAGACCAAATAAGCCTCCAGGCACTGTTTTAATCAGAACATGGCATCACACCCCAGCAGTCAGCACAGCATTGCCATGGCGTTAACAAGCACTTCCTTTTCCATATCTTCAAAACTAATTTTGCTTTTTTCCAACTGCGTTCTTTTTCTTTTCCAGCACTTGGTGTATTCATAGGGTGATACAATTCTTCTGCCTGTAGCACTCAGGAATCTTCTCACATAAGGCTCTAAATAAAACTATCCATTCCTTTGAGAGTACAGTATAGTGCAATAGATGGCCTCAGCGTGTGACAAACTGCAGGTCATCACACTTCTAGAGGAGTTGCATTGAGAAAAACATAACAGAGGTCTCACATAGATATCTAAAACTGTGACATGATCAAACAGGCCCTATTATTGCAAATGGTTACTAGCAAGGCACACCTGTTACAGTCCGTGGCACTCTTGCTATTGATTTTATGTCCACACATTTGAAGCAAATATTAATTAATTTTTCTGTTTTTCTTGTCTTTTTTTTCTTTGCAGGAGGCGCTGACATTCTCAGCAAGAGATTTTTGGAAGACATATTGCAGTATTCTGTAATAGTGAACATATGGGAAGTATTAAAATATTTATTACCTGTAAATATTGTAAATGCTCAGAATAAAACCTTTTTCCCCCATTGCTCTCTGAAACTGCACATTTGGTTATTGTGAATTTCCCCTTTTTTTTTTTTTTT
>VZTJ01005270.1:12705-71624 GCA_013397795.1 Orthonyx spaldingii
CTAAACTTCTCTTTTGGTTATTGTGTATTTTCCCTTTTTTTTTTTTTTTTTTTTTTTGGCTAAGGCTAAGACAATTATTATTGTCACATTTACCATAATTTATTTTGTTGACTGGTGTATTTATTTTGTGAACGTATCTTGGTGCTGCTGACTTTCTATATTTTTTGTAACATAATGCACTTTAGATATACATATTGAGTACATGAATAACTGACATAAAATGTTCCTGTTTTGTGGTTGATTTCAATGAATGCCTACATACATTTGTTCAAACTGATTTTCCTTTGTGCATGTATAATAGCAGTATTTTAAAATTTGTAAAGAATGTCTAATAAAATATAATCTAATTAAATCATGACTCAGAAGGAAAAATGTGTTCTTTAAGATTTTCAAGATCAGGAACACTATTTTTTAAATTATTTACTACATTTGAAAATCGTTTTAAATTTAATGTGTTTACATTGGTCTAAACTCCCACATTTTCACATTAGCTTTTACTTAGAAATCAGTCAGAACATATTTTGTTCCAGTGCTCTATTTCAAGTCATCTCAGTTGCTGAACAACCTGGGGGTAAATAAAGTCACAGAGCTCAGACCCTGCTGCAGGGGAAGCAGATTCCCAACCTCCCCAGGCTCCAACCACTGCACTCTCCAAACTGGAGAGTGTGAAAAGCAGCCCCAGGGGATGCATCACTTCCTCCGCTCTTGGAAGGTGCTCACAGGTCACACCCGCAGCCCTGCTCAAACCCAGACAGATGGTCAGTGTCCTGGGCTCCCAACACCTCTGCTCCGAGATGCAGACGGCCACAACAGGAGCAGAGCCTCATTTTTCATGTTTGCCACCTGCATCATGTGAGGGGGGCAAAACCTGTTTCCTGGGTGAATATACAAAGGGAAGAAAAACTGCAAGCTGCACCAGGGGACACACCACGAGCTGCTCTTGCATTGCTGGAATAACTTTTCCCCACTCCTACCACACAGATGCCTCACGTGGCTCTGTTTCCAAAACCATCTGCATTAATCCTGCTTCTGCCTCATCCCCATAGATGAGACCAGCTAAGAGAGAGACCCCCTTTGATGCCTCATGTCCACTGGCTGAAGAAAACACTAGGAAAAAAATTATGATCTATCACTTTTTCTTGTTTCTTATCCCTTTCGCCTGCTAATCACAGCAGCTGCTGTGGGGGCAACCTGAATAAAGGGGATTGTTTCACAGAAATATCTGAACTTTGCAAAATCCAACTGAATTCCCTCTGTCCCACTCCTTTAACACCAGCAACATCAGAAAAACGCAAGCATGGAAAAATAAATTACAAATCCTCGGAATTTTAAGATAGTTCTTGTAATTGTTGCTCTATTCTGTAGTTGCCAAACTCCTCTTTTTTATTCTTCTTTCCTTTTTTTTTTAAGTGCCATCTTTTTCCATTGCCAAAGTACAGCCATCATGTAATATAAACCAGATGTATTTCTGCTCCCTACCCAATCTTGCAGAAAACTACCTCCAAGAAAGTACTAAAAGCAGGAAAACTTGAGAAAAAAATTACCCATCCTTCTCAATGTTCTTGTCTGAAGTGTGAAATTCAGCGCTTCATTATGTCCAGTTAATTACAACAGCCACAAAGCACGTGCATGCTGTTTCCTTTTCAGATGAAAAATATTATAGATGATGATGCATAGCACTGAGGAAAAAAGGCATGGTTTCTGCACATTTTCAACTTGGCCTCCTTGCACATCCTGCCTATTTATAGTATCCAGCTAATGCTTGCATTTATACAACTGAAGTTAACTGCAATATATTCAGAAGACAATTTCATATCTCAGGATTACCAGCATATCCCAGCTGGAACTAAAACTGAAAGCTCTGGTGGGCAGAGGCAATTTATCGTTGTCAGGAAGGATGAGCCTTGGCAGACAGGGGTCCAAAGAGCATAAACCAAACCAAACACCCAAATGCGTAACCTTGGCTCCACAGAACTGGCCTTCTCATAAGAGGAAAACTGATTTTGAAGTGTCTCTGGTCTGCCCTGTATCCTTCACTGTCCATTAAGGACTTGTAATTTTTTACCTAGTTTCTATAAGTAAAATCTGCAATTGTAGAGAATTTAAGCTGAAGTCCTGTTTTTCTGAAAGACCTTTGAACAGGCCTTACTAAAGCTGTCTGTGGATCCTGTGCTTGACAGACTCTGGTTTGAAAGTCGCTGCTGCAGACTCCACAAAACTGAATGAAATTTTTTTTGAGCTCTCAGCTTTGCAGGAAAACGAATCCTGAAGATCCCTATTTCTGAGACAAACTAGAGCAGCTTTGCCTTTCTTGTGGTAGGAGGTAAAATCTCCCAAAGATTTCACTTTCTCAGGCAGTTCAACCCTAAAGGTTTCACTAAAGACACCTGCAAGGGTCAGGACTTAAGAATCAGGACTTACCCTGGTATTTTCTGACGTCCATGACACCAAATGTTGGAGGAGAAAAGAAATGGTGCTTGAACTTCAATATTTCAGTTTCACTGAAATAACCTGTAGGAAGGCTGCACTTTTGCATTCATGTCCTTCCAGCTCTGTTTCTCCTGGTCTCCCCATTCCCAGCAGCAGGGAATGTTCCTTTTTGTCCAGCTAATCACAGACCTCACCTCACTCACAGCACCTTCCTTCACCAGTCTCTTGTCTCATCAAGTCCTTTCTCCACATCCTGCTGCACAGTTATTGATCTTGTGTTTCTCCAAGCCCTTCATCCCGGCTTTTCTACTGGTGGGGTTGTACTTTCCCCTCATCATCTCCACCAGGTTCCTCCTGCTCTCTGCCCACCTCCTGGCAGGAAAACCAGCCAGAACAGACTGGCACAGCTTCCTTCTCACTTTACTTATCACCCTTTCCTCATGTCTTTTCCCAAGCTCCTGGCTAAGCAGGAGCTGTGGGGAAAGTCATCCTTTGCCTGCATCCTCTCTGAGCATGAGCCTGCTCAGATGGCAGGGTCTGCACTCCTGAAGGGTGGTGGGATGTGCACAGAAAGTCCATTCATGCACAGGAGCTGAACCATAATGAAGTCTTTTACTGATAAAGGAGATTTCATTAAATTAGTGTGATTTTTCAGAGGGTTACAACATGCCCAGATATTCTTCAAGGTGATAAAAGAGCATTCACAATGCAGAGGATGCACTTCCAAATTTCCATTTTTTTCCTCTGTGAGCCATAGAGGTGCTAGGGCTTCTCAGAAGAAATTCCAAAAGATTTTTACTATGGGCAATGCAATTGGTTTTCTTTGGTTTACATCTAAAAGTGGTATGACTATTTTGGCTGAAACCTCCTGAAAGGCAGTTTACAAGGTTTCATCTTGAGAGGTCAAACACGAGTCAGAATTACAAAGACGTGAGGACAGAGTGTCACACCAGGAGATGGTGGCCTCTCTCAGGAGTGCCCTGAGCGGCAGTCCTGCCTCCCAGATCCAGCTAGCACAGTCAGAAACGTTGTTTCTGCCCAAGACCTCCGAGGGGAACATGGATTTGGCACCCTACCGCTGCTCTGGTTTTACAGCAGTCACCGTGTTTACTACGGAACTTAAAAGTGGTTAAGAGACATCAAATGATGACAGCTCTTCCCAGCAGCTCCCCTGTGCTGGACCTCCATCACAGACCTTTCCAGGCTCCGTGCACTTGGCACGAGGAGCTCACCCAACAGTAGAGTTCCACTCACAGAGTTTGTTTCGTGGTCCTTTGTAAATACAGACATTCATCTGGCCTTCAAGACACACAGAAAACAACCAGCGCAGTTTCTGCCTGTCCTATGCTCTCAAGGAAGGCATTTCAGGCACAGGAACCACTTGGCTTGGTGTGAAGTATTCCCCACCCCGACCTGTGGACAGCACTATCCCAACACAATGCAGCCACAGTGCAGTGATCATGCGTGTTCACTTATGAGTAAGAGCCCTTGATCTGCTGAGCCACCACAGAGAACTTGGCTTTCTTGCAGTAATTCAGAAAGTAGGGGAATGCTGGCTGTATTTAGTTACAGCCTTTGAGAGTTTGAAATATTTTGTTATTTGGACATGATTTACTGCAGAGGAAAAGTGCCATGATAGTTTCTGTGGAGTCTGAGGGGCTTTATTGATTTACAAAACAGATACTACTAGAGAAAGCACAAGCTACCTTTTAAACACCACAACATGATACCTCCCAAAATAAAACAGGAACCATCAGCATGAGGAATTGGGTCATGTGAGCAACAAAGTCATTAAAAAGTACATTTTGTCCTCTACTGAAACCACCACCAGTTTGTGCTAATAGATTCAAGAACAAAGCAGGGGAAGAGGCACATGCATTCATCCCCAATTTTAATGGGAGGAGCACTGGGGCGCCTTAGCAAAATCATTGTATTGCTTTATCCCAGTTTTTATTCAAAATTGAGTCAGATTTGTCCACTTTTCTGAAGGTTTGCAAGCTGTGTGAAAAGCTTGGGGCAGAAATGCAAAATATTGATGTCTAACTTGCTCTCCTCCCCCTCACTGGATTGGTTGGCTTTGTTGGGGGTAGGTTTGGTTTGGTTTGGTTTGGTTTGGTTTGGTTTGGTTTGGTTTGGTTTGGTTTGGTTTGGTTTGGTTTTGGTTTTGGTTTTGGTTTGGTTTTGTTGGATTTTCTTTCGTGTGGTTGCTTATCCCAGTTTTTTAACCAGGCTATGAATACAGTCATCAGGTAGCAAGTGATAGTTTTCATATTTACCCAGATAAAGGTGACCACGCTTAAAGACATTTTCTCATGGCTTATCCATCCCCCAGGATGCCCCTCTGGACACTGACTTCAGTGGAAGCTATGCACACAACTTCCCACACAGTTCTCTGAATACACACCCCCTCGAGTCCACTTTTTTAATTGGTTTCCTGGACTGTTCTCCTCACAAATAATTTTTTCCTGCAGTTAATGTTAACTAATCTGCTGTGGAAAATGGCTATGATCTAAGCCTCTCCATGCCTTTCTTTCCACATGAGTGAGTGATCCAACAGAGTGGTTTACAACGAATATGCCACGGACCATCCTTTTCCAACAGCTGGATTCTGCTCTCTGACCCGGCAGGTGAGCATCCTCTGCACAGTAATGGGCTCACTGCTGTGCTAAAATACAGGCTTGGACTTCAGAGAGCACGTTTAAGGCCGTTCTGCATATTGTGGACCAAGTTTCCCTAGGAAAAACTTCTGAAAATTTTTAGGGACTTTTTTTCTCCAGGGGAATTTCCAGGAAAGCTCTACATATTCACTAAGGAAAATCCTTCCTTATATATTGGAACCACCTTTCTTGCCATGACCGTGCATGTACAAGAATGTTAGAGGCAGGAGGGATTTGTGTGGATTACTGTTGCTAGAAATAGATTTTGCAAGATCTGGGTCACTCAAGCAGAAAACTAGGCCACAACAAGAGGCAAAAGAATCCCACCTTGTTGCCTGAGTTTTCTGGTATGTATCCATTTTTCCCATTTTGTCCCTGCACTGGAGGAGTGAAGAAGACCTACTCTGATCCAGTTCAAGTTTTCACACTGTTAGACACTGCCTGTTTCCATGAACTTGTTCTTGCCCTCTTTCACCCTCTAGTAGCTGAAAGGACATGGAAACACACAAGCACTGGGTACAGCTAAACTCTGATCCAAACAAGATCAAATCTTCTTCCAGTAGGAAGAAAAGTGTCTGTGTAAGGATTCTGTCAGTGGTTCAGGTCTGCAATCAGATCAACCCCCAGTGTGAAATGAACACTGCCCCATGATTCCTCTCATCCAGGCCAGGGATCACAGGGGTGGTGGCCCATCTACATGAAGACTGGGGGCTTTAGTAGCCAATTCCTCAGTCAAGTTTCTAGGCTAGTCTCCTTTTGGAATTCCGAGACAAAACAGGGAAGATTTAGGGCTTTGCTGTACCCACTTTAATATGTCTACACTTTTCAATGCCAGCAGGCAGGAAGTGTCTGTAAATAGATTATTTTCCTTTCTACCTTTTGCATCACTCCAGTTCCTGTTCCAATAACAACCAAGAGAGATTTACCAGGAAAGTACATAGGCTTAAAAAATTTTTTCATAAGATCAAATGGGTTTAACATGCTTTTGGGGACAATGATGAGTCTTCTTCTCATTGTGTAGTGATGACATTCCACTCACGCACATGAAATCACCGGAGATGAAGGACAAGAGTCCTTGTAACTCCCCAAGTATCCTAAGAAATGGACCTTAGGTTGGCAGGCTTGCTGCACAGCCTCAAGCAGTTTGAGTCTAATATACCAATATGCATCCCACATCATTCCTTACCCATAAATAAGCAGGGATTGCATGATCTCCTGGACCACAGAAGGGTTTCTCACATGCACAAGTGCTCAGTCTTGAAAGCCCTGATCCCAGGGAGGCTCTGGTGTTTGTTGGCTACAGAACCTGCCGGTCACACACAATGAAACCACGACAACACACAGACTGCAGAGAAGGGGGGAAGAAGGAGGGAAGAGCAGGGGCAGAGCCACCACCCGAAGCTGGGAAGATGTGTGGGCTCACCTCCTGGGACAACCAGCCAGCACAGGACAGACTTACTGACACTCACATGAAGGATACACAATTCCAAGTGATTGCTGGGAGGAACTGGCATCAGTATAAAAACTTGACAAAACTTTGGGATTTTGGAGTGTGAAAGATACAGAGAAGCTGCTCTTTAAAAGGCCTCTTCTCAAGCAGCCTAGATGTTGTGCAATGGCTACAGGAAGTTCCTTACGGGACAGAGTAGATTTGTTTATATCTGAAACACCAGATCATGAAATAAGATACAGAAAATGATATTCACATTAATGAAATGCAGCTGACATCCACTGATTTTGAATTTTATTTTTGCATTGTACTTACTCTTACACCAGGACTCCATAGGGCTAAGCAGATCCAGAACACTCAATTTTCTCAGTTTTAGAGGCTCATTATTGGCACAAGAATGAAAACTTTAAATAAATATATCATAACCACTATGACTGCCTTTGAGTTACTCAGATAATGATAAGATGACATGGGGTAAATACTTGGAGTTAAGAGCAGCTCTAACAACAGATGATTCGTCACTTATATTTAATCCATTTAAGAGACATTTTTATCAGACAAAGATCAACCCACTGGGGCCATTAATAGTTACACTTATAAAAAAAGCCAGCAGCCAGAGACCAACAGGGACAGATGTAGCAGTCTTATGGTCGAAAATCACCAGTAAATTTAGAACACACTCACATGAACATTTTGCTGTGCGTGTCATTATTTAAACAGCATTGTAGTAAGAGCATATGCATGCATAATGAAAACCATGCCCAAGCATCTAATGAAAATACTGGGAACAAAAGACCTCAGGAAAATGCGTGGCTCATCCTAGGTGATTTTAGCAGATGAAGAGGAAAGGGAGCACAAAGGCAAGTTGCCTGAAAGAGCAGTGCACACTGTGGCCTGATTTACCAGAGCCTAGGTGGGATTATATGGAACAATCCGCAGTGGAATATACAGTGTCTGTTAGGTACCGAGAAAGGAATGCTGCTCTGGGTGCACTATAAACACCCTGCAGAGCTTTTGTTGTTGTTAGCAGGAGCTATCCCCGGGCCCAGCACACGGCCCCGGGCACTGCGGGCTGTGCTCACCGAGCACCCGCTGCCTCGTGAGTAGGGGGAGGCTCACAGAATCACAGCGCCACAGAATCCCAGAACCACAGAGTCAATCCCAGAATCACAGAATGACAGAATATCCTGAGCTGGAAGGGACTCACAAGGACCACTGAGTCCCACTCCTGGCCCTGCAGAGCGCCATGCCCAAGGGTCACACCCTGTGCCTGAGAGCATTGTCTAAATGCTCCTTGAGCCCTGTCAGGCTCGGTGCTGTGACCATTTTCCTGGAGAAGCTCGTCTCAGGGCATGCTCTTCATCCAGCTCGAAAAAATATTAGCAGTTATCCCAGAAACCAGAGGTTGATCTCCCACTGGATTCTTGGGACTCATCCTTCGTTTCACCAATATTTACCCTTCTCCCACATGACAGGGCTATCAAGAATGAGGAAAGTCACAGCAGATGAGACACATAAGCGATGTCCAAGCAAAAGAGCACACTGCAGGCATTTCCAAGCTGGGAAATTTATGTGTAAATTTCCCCTGATACAGTAGAATAGAAATTCGTTTGTGAGAATTTCCCTTAAACACCCAGATTTCTGCTTCTTGATACTGTTGTGGGGCTTGAGCAGGTAGGGCAAGGGAGGCTCTAGGGAGTATTCAAGGCCACTTAGTCATGCAGACCTTCTATTGGGTTCACTGGTAGTTTTACCTCCATAAAAAATACCCCCAAGGACCCCTCCAAGTTTGACAGCATTTGACTAATTTTCAGCACAATTTCTCTTCCAGTCTGTGGTGATCTGTCTTTTCTTTGCCTACAGAGGTGTCTCAGTCTTAGCCTCTGATGCCCTTCCCTTTCATCCCTGTCCTCCAGGGCTGTCCCATCAGCCCTCTGTGGAGTACAGATTTATAAGCTGTACATATAAGGTGAGCAGGCTTATAACTTCAGAGCTTCTGGCACAAGGTACAAAGTAAGAGTAACAAAAACACTGACATATGCAGCTGTTTCTTTAAATAAGGGAAGGCCAAGCAAGGTGACTGCTGCCAGCCAAGTCTGAATGTATAAAGAGAACCACTTCCAGAAAGAGGGCTCACAAAGTTCTTGAAAGTGGGACCACCTCAGAGATGAAGTTAGTCCCTTCCCCTCCCCCAGTCTTCCCTGACCTGCCTCAAACTTCAGCAAATCAGTTTTTCCAAGCCTCTCACTCCCTCCCTCCCCTTGAGGAGTCTGATTTTTCTATGTGAACATTTTGGCAGATCTGAGAACAGTTTTACTCATTCATTTAATAGTCACAAATAATGGTTCTGTTTCAACAGTTAATTATTTCACCAGTCTCACAGATGCATGCCTTTCCTTCGTGTTCAGTGGGGAGGACTCCAGTGCCCACACAAGCAACAATAACAATCTGATTAAAAAACTGATGCATTCTGATTTCTTCCCTTCAACACGTTTTGCTCCGTGGATGTTTAAAAAAAAAAAAAAAAAAAAAGAAAAGAAAAAAGGGAAAGAATTGTCTGAGTTTTTTAGAGGGACACAGCATGAAGGACATAAATGAAGAGAACCACTGGAGGTCACTGTGACAGAAAAGGAGAATGAGTCAGATGAAAGCGGGACCTCCAATGCACCAGCCAGTTTGAGGTGGTGGGGAGGGGGGGGCTTAAAGGCTGAGAGAAGAGACTGTAGAGAAGAGACTGTATCTCCAGTCTGACTTTACTGGAATTTGAAGCCACTGGCTGCAGAAGCAAGGCAGGAGATGAGTCTTGTGTCCACATCAAAGGCTTGACTTCTAACCAGGTTTCCCTCCAAAAAACATCAAACTTTTATCTCCTGTATGTGTTTACCTTCTTCAGTCTGACTGTGACGTGTCCTGCCCTGCTCAGGGTCTCCCAGCTCCGTGTCCTGCTGAATAGGAGCTTTTGTAAAAGACGACAGCACGTTATATCTTACATATATAATACCAATCTGCTTTCAGAAATACTGTTTTTCCCAGCACTGAGGGAACTTTCAGCTAAGACTCTGCCTCTTCCCCCGCTGGCAGAGAGGTCCCAGCACTGTACACAGCACATGGGACTCGTTCCTAAAAGGAGAATCACACATTGGTTACAGCGCCGTCGGCTCTCCAGCCTATTTCCAAGAACTGCATAGCTTGAAATCCTCGCTTGCTTTATTAATATGTGTGTAGGAGGGAGGAAAGGAAGCGCTGTGGGGGCAAGGAGGACAAGCAAGAACATCACACCTTTCAAATGTAGGGGGTCATTTTCTGCTTTTTCCACCCTTCCCCCGGCCAGCTGTTAAATCCCACGTTTCTCCAGCCATGCCTGCTGCCTCTGCGACAGAGGAATGCGCAGCAATCATCACTCGCAATGGCTGAAATCACTTGGCAGGACCCACAGGAGAAGAGGTTTGCAAGTTCGTTTGGAATAAGAGCCCATAAACCTATGCAAGTTGCTTTTTTCTTCCCTTTAGAAGTCCCCCCTCTTTGCCCTGCAGCTTCCTTCCCATCCCATAGACTCTGTCTCAGTTTATGATGTGCCCTTAACCCACCCTGTCGCCCTCCACAAGTTTCTGATGACTTCTTATTCAGCTCAGAACACCTTACAAAAGATGAAGAAAAGTGAAATATCTGCTGTCAAATAAAAGAACAAAAATTAAGTTGCAAATGCTGCATCTTGTGAGCGATGTCCCTTCAAGGGCAGCTTTCCTTTCTGCCTTGTTTTTTGGGTCTGTCTGCATGTATTTTTGACTAATAACTATGCATACATGCACATGCACGTACGAGTGTGTGTGGGAGTGAGAGCCAGGGAGCACATAAAGGGTATTTGGGGATTCTTTGGTTTTGGACTCTCACACACAGTTGGGGAAGGCAAGTTATAAACATATAGGTAGATCCAAGAATGAATACTTTAATATTTGCAGATCCTGGTGGCTGCCAAGTGCTAGCATTTCAGGGATGCATATTCACATGCAGCTGGCGACACACGTTGGGAGGTACCCAACATTTTGCCAGTCAGGTTCCAGACTTGAAATATCTCAGCAGACCCACATGTAGATGTTAATACAAAGCAGAGAATGTTTCCCCTTATTCTCCATACTTATTAACTAATCAGCAAGCAAAACATTTTGCTGAGAATACGAGGATGGAAATCAGTTCTTTACTAGAAATCCTTCCCAGGGCCTCCAAGTCAACATGCTACCTCCCCAACCTGGAGAAAGACACCAAAGCTTATTAAACTCAATAAAAACCAACCCACAGTCATCCCCCTTTGGGACACCTCACCTTCAGGATACTTTCTAGGCATTTGTGCTAAATGGTTCTTTGCAGCTGGGCTTTTTATTTGATTTCAGTTTCTTAGGGCCATCTCCTGGCTCCAACATTCCCCAGCTTGTTTATGGCCAGTCTCACCAGTGAGCCGGGTGCCAGTTTCATTTAATTTGTTTTTCCAGTGGCAGCAACAATCTGTGTGGAAAGCATAAACAGAGGGAAAGAATCTGGAATCAGCAAATGGTGTGCACAGCTGCACGCCATAATTTCTGCTAGTGAAAGTTTTAATTCCGTTCATCAGAAGAAGAGCAGAAGAGTTGGAGGCAAAGAAGAGGTGGAGTAGTGGAAGAAATATAGCAAGAGGAAATAGTAAAATCCAAGGCAGCTGGAGAATCTTGGAGTCATTATAATTAAGGCCCAACAGGTTACAATTGCTCCAAAAGAAGTCAAAGCCAGAAAGCAGCCAACAGGTCTTCAGGAGGAATTGCTCAAAGATGTGATTCTAAAACATAGTAGTAGAAACAGGAAGATTTGTTTTCCTTGCAGATAAGAACCTTTCATCAGGACACAAAATGAGGGGAAAATAAGTCATAAGAGAAAGAAAACTACATCAATTTTTTTTAAAAAAAGTAAGTAAATAAGTTCTTAAAAATTAAGAAGCATTACTATTGGAGGTGAAGCAACCAAAATGATGCTTCAAACTCTTTAATAAGAATACGCCAAGTAAAGTGAAGTTGAAAACCATGGCAAAAAGCAAGAGTAAATATAGAAATGACAAGAAAACTTACCCAGCATGTGTTCCTGGAAGGCACCACACAGCAGCTATTATTGCCATAGAAGCAAGTGAACAGGTTGAATTGCTAATATCTATATTTTGAAATAATTAGGAGATGCAATTGGGGGGGGAGGGCAGGAGAGAGGGAGGGAATGAGGGAGGGAGGGAGGCAGGCAGGCAGGCAGGCAGGAAGGAAGGCAGGAAGCAAGGAAGCAAGGAAGCAAGGAAATACAATTTCAGCCTGTAATTAGAACAAAGCTGCAAATACTCAGAAAAGCACCTTCAGCACCTGGAGGCTGGCAGGTGAGCCAGGAGTAAGAAGTGTGGCTCCTTGTTTCTGGCTCAGTATCTTCTGATGCCAAGTATTTCCCTTTAAAGGGAACGCAGTTTTGCACTTTCTAGGCCATCACATTTGAATCATCCCATTCACCCAGACAGATCTGTCCCTGGCCTTGCTGAAAGCCTCTTGCAGCCCATGTTCCTGCCTCCACAGTCACAGCTCTGCCCCTGCTCATGAGACAGCACTGACTGGCCCATGTTCAGGGGCAGGGGATGATCACTATTGTTGTTAAGACTGAGCTCAACACAGTAATTTAATCCTTCATGTCCTTGGATGATTCCTCCCCCCTACAGCAGAACTATTTTACAGGAGCATGTAGGCTTCCATTTGACTGCCCATTTCTTAATTTTTTAATGTGTTCATGTCAACTTAGGGAGGCTTCTACAGTGCCTTGGGATGCATTGGAATGCCCAGCATGTCCAGCTGCTGTTTCTGGGTAAGGCCTTGTCCTGTCACTGCTTCCACAGGAGGAGTTCAAAACAAAAGCTGTCAGACCAACATGGCACAGGTGGAAAGATAAGGAGTTGCCACCAGGAGCCATGTGGCACTCTTCCTTTGGGACAGATTGTGTTTGGTTTCGGTTCAAAGACCCAACAGAAGCAGCAGTCCTGCTCTTCTCCTGCTGGATCCTGAGCCAGTACGGAGGATGGGCATCCTCTTCCTCAGAGTGCTTGCTTTCCTGCAGCTGAGAAATATGCCAAGAGGTCACCACTTCTTTATTTATGGAGAGGAGAGGAGAGGGGAGGGGAGGGGAGGGGAGCGGGNCACAGCTCACAGCTCCAGCCTCCCAGTACGGCATGTACATGGGAGAGACCTTCTCTCTGTGCCCTCACCTCAGATAACAGCTGCAATGGGCCTTGTCAGGCTCAGATTATTGCCCAGATAATGCTGCTCAGCAGCCATTTAAGTTCTTAAATGCCTGCAGATATCAGCATTTGGTGGTGGCATTAGTACAGACGAGGTGATATCTGAGTGAGGTCTCAAACCCCGTGGTGGTTGAATTTGTTCATGAACTGACTTCTATGTTGACAGCCCTCACAATTTCCTGTTGACCCACCATCACACATTATTGCAGACACACAACTGATTGAAGACTTTACCCTTTTAGCAGTGGCTGACATTCATATTAGTGTATTTAAAAGAAAGAGTGATAAAATATATATGTACAAATTCCTGAGTAGCAGACATGCAAAAAGAACTCTTAAAAACTAAATAAATGCAATAAATATAAAAATACTTTTCAAGCACACAATTTATTATTATTATTATTATTATTATTATTATTATTATTATTATTATTATTATTATTATTATTATTATTATCCTGTAGTTTAAAAGAGCTATAGATGAACATAGACAAAACAGTATCTGAGTTTTAGCAAAGATTTCAAGGTATTGCTATTAAACTTTACTCATTTATTTGAAAACTGTCTTGAACTTCTAGACTGGAAATTGGCTGAAAGACCGTAAACAAAAAGGCAATAAGAAGGACTGCATTTTTGTCACAGCTGTCATGTGAGTCATGGATTTTCATGTGCTTTCAAAGTATCCGTGACTTTTGATATTTAGGGATTTTGCATGTGGGCTGGTAAACGTGATGGTTAAAGAGCTGAACCAATTTCTCTGAAAACCTTGAGTTCTGCCAAGTTAAACCCTAGACTGCACGGGAGGCTAATAGAGGGCAGGAGCTCAGCAACAACACTGTGGTTACACAAAGGATCAGAGCAGTGAATTCTCACTGAGAGCTTTAATTCCTCCAGGGATAGAGAGATTTCTCTTTCCCCACAACGTTTGCAGTTACGTTGGATTTGCAAAGGCCAGCTCTGGCAAAACAATGACTGAAGCTAAATGGCTTCTCACAGCAAAATACAGCAAATTAGTTACTTGAGGGAGGAAGGTGGGGAGAAGAAGAAAGACGGGGGAAAAAAAGGGGAAAAACAATGTGCTATTTATAACAAAAAAAGCGCACTTCTTCACCTGCATCCCTGCATCTGTCACAACTCTCTCATGACACTTCTGTAAAATTGTAACAGCAGTGAGTCAGACCAAAGATCCGTCTGGCTCAGGACCCTGTCTCCAACTCTGGCCAAAAGCAGATGCCCAGGGAAAATTATAAGCAAAAGATACAGTGATACTTCCTTGGAACACTCTTCCAACTTCCAGCAATTTGCA
Source organism: Orthonyx spaldingii (assembly GCA_013397795.1). Lineage (NCBI taxonomy): Eukaryota > Metazoa > Chordata > Aves > Passeriformes > Orthonychidae > Orthonyx > Orthonyx spaldingii. Next base: position 26,835 of record VZTJ01005270.1, read on the forward strand.
GTTTAGGGACTTTCTGGTTTTGTATTTAATAGCCTTAGTAGATTTTTCTGCCATGAATTTGCCCACACACTTTTTGAAACTGTGTAATTTTTTCTTGGAGTTACTGTCACTGAAGATTAATCAGAGAATTCAGTACTAAACAATGATACTAAATAAATATTCAGAAAGCATAGGCAAATGTGCCAAAGGAATTGCCCTTGGTCCTGTGGTGAACATTCCTTGTTAGAAAAAAACAAAAAAGATGGGGAGGAAGAAACACTTCTATTGCTCCATCAATTGCCTGGTCATATAACCAGGATGAAAAAGTGGTCGAGTGTCTCAGGATACACTTGAGCTAATTATACACCAGAACTTCTATATATACAAAATATACAAACGAGAAATAAAGATAGGGAAATAGTGATTACAGTAAGAAAGGCTGTTAATAGCTATGACAGCATGCAGAGGGATTTCAGACAGACAGATGATGGTTTCCTGAAAAAGCGATGATCAGGCTGTTCATCCTTTTCCAACTGCACTTGTTCAAACAGAAGATGAGTTTTGCAAAGGGTCACTGAGTTTTCTTCAGTCGGGGCACCCAAGGCTAAATCAGTCGAGTCAAAAGTCCTGCTGTTCCTGCTTTACCTTCTGTGCTCTAAACAGAATAGCAGGAGCTGGAGACTTTTGAGAGCTCTCACTCTGAAAAGTCTTGCCACAATAGTTCACAAATTTGTCATCAGACTGGTTAAAGAGGCCTTGTATCTTCCTTGTCAAGCTTTTTGTCAGAAGTGGAACCCTGTGCATGTGCATCTGTGTGTTGCTTGCTCTGACACACCAAGTTCCTTGTGGTGGAGATTATGTTCTCCACTAGCAAACAGATCAGTTCTGGTGTCAGTCAGAAATTTTTTAAAAATTGCTCTTTTTTTTCTGCTTAAGCTGACATTTTCTTTTCATAAACACAGGTGACAAGAAGCGGCAGTCACAAAACCCCAAACCAACAAGCTGCAGGAAAGACTCGTACCAAGACTGCAGGGAAATCTCTTGCACAGGCTTTTAAACCAGACTGGTTAAACTGAGCAAATGAAAATTCTGCATTGTAACTCAGTTCTTGAAAATGTCAGGGCAATTCTGTGTCCTTGATTTGCATGTAGTCACAGATGGTATTCATGCATAGAAAGGAATATTTTTAAAGGGAATTATTGCAGTGACACAGCAATATAAGGCTCTTTAAGGGCATGGGGTGTCATGAAAAAGCCAACCTAACACAAGCTCCTTATTCCCTTTATCTACAGTCACTGTGGACACAATGGAAATCAAAAATAATTGTGTGCATTGAGCCAGACCATGGGGAAGATGTCAACTGAGGTTACTCAATTCAATAATCAAAGTCTTCTACAAGCGGGCCCTTGCAGCCACAAGTTCTGCTGTCAGCTCTGTCTTCCCTGTCCAAACTGCATTTTTCATACTAGGCTTAGGAAAGCCCTACTGCCTTGCAAATGATATTTCCTTGGACTCTAGAACTCCATGAGCCTGAGGCTGCAGCTGTGATCCAGTTGGAAACCCATCATGGAGTGGTTTTATGCAGCTCTGCCTGCCCGTGCGGGTCAAAAATCATTAGTCAATGTAAAAAAAAAAGGTTGGGATAGGGTTTTTTATGCTGCCTCCTGAATATGTTATTTCTCTTTTGATATCAACATTTGTTTTCTGTTCCATATAAAAATAGTTAAGACTTACATAGAATCTTTATCATATTTACATATGTGATACATATTTATCACATATCTATGTGATAAATAAAAAACCTGCTCATTTATTTTCTGTTTCCAAGGCAATTTCCCATTAACATTTTCTGGATTTGTATGGTTGTGTGGGGTTTTTTTAAAAATCTCCATTTTCTATCTTATTTGATACCGATTCTTTTTAGGTTAATTTTTAGTTCTAATATCCTTGATCACATCCCTTGGAGAGGAAAAGGAGGAGTTTTCCATCATTCCTGCTTCAGCCCAAGAACACATTGGTCCACGGGAATTCCGCAGTGCCATCTACTGCGAGGTACCAGAACAACTGAGAGTGCAGCAGGGCTTTTCCACTGGATCTTACCTTCCTCACTCTTTCCAAGGCCTCTTTTGCCTCTGCGCAGATCCCAGCACATTTTGTTCCCATGCCAATTTCTCTGGCTCTCTTTTGTGCTGTGCTTGTGGTAACAGCACTGCACTCCTTATTTCCAACCCTAATTTTACCATCTGTGTTATTAATTTTTTTTTTGTGGGTGTGGTAAAGCCATGCTGGTTTCTGAGGCATGACTCTCACCCCTTGCCAGATCTCTGGCATCATCTTTTCTTCAAGAAGACCTCGAGAAAATTCACTTGGGAGCCTGCCCATGCTGAGAGTTCACTGGCCGTAGGGTGAGGGGAGACTTTCAAACCAAGCAAAGCACTGACATCCTTCCGGAGGGAGCTGAATGTGCTGCCTCTGCAGCTTCTGCTGGCCTTGGAAGCAGGAGATGAGGAGAGAGGGATACACCACTGCTCAGTCTGAGAGCAAAAGAGCAGTGCCTGTGTTGACTGACCAATTGAGCACAGCCCATTGCTTAGCATGGAGCAAAGCAACAAAGCTTCACAGGAGTGATGCTTTGTCTTTTGACACCCAGAGTTGCTCCTTTAAGTTAAAATTTGGAAGCTCAGTGCTTGAGTGGCAGGTAAGGGGGCTGTTGGGTTAATACTCTCTGGTTTTCAGCCCTAATTTTCAGGTTTTCTTTTCATTTCAGTGGTGCTTCAGGACACAGTAAGACACAGTGAGAAATGTTCATCAGATATACCATCATCAGCTGACAATGTAAACCAGTATTTGGAGCAAAAGCTTTTTCAGTGTCTCAACAGATTATTAGCATTAATATCTTCTAGAATTAAAACAATCTTTAAAAAGATGAATATTTGATATAATAAGACTCCACTAAGGCAATTATTCTATCCTGCATATTCCTGATGGGTAAGCAGACAGGAACTTCATCTTTGGCCATGGAGTATGTAGCCAAAGAGGCACAACTTAGTGCTTGCCTAGAATCTGACTAAACTGAATCAAACTGAACAGTTTTCACTGCAGCTGCCAGTAACTGGAGTCTACAAATCCCCATTGAATAGCAAAAAGGAAAAGCAATGGAATGGAATGGGGAAAATATTAGGCTGCAAATCACAATATTCCTCCAAGCCAAAGTAAGGCATGTTTATTCCCCAGACCAGTTCTCACCTCAGATTTGATTGATTACTGTGGTGTTCTGACCAGATTTGAGAGATAGCAATGAGTTATGGATAATATGCAAACACAGAAAAGAGAATGATGTATGGTTATCTGCCTGTATGGTTCTTTATAGGCCTTTTTGTACACTGGTCATATACAAATGTTTGAACATTAGTGCATGTTCGACAATTCCAGGCAGGAAGATTTCCTTCATTACTAAAAATAGATCTGCAGCCTGTTAAGCACTAGCACAGTCATTAAGGAGTTATGTGTATTCTCTGATCAGAAAATAGTTCTACCTTGCCATGCCAAAACGACATCGATATTTCTAAAATTAGCCAGGGGAGGTCAGTAATCTTTTAATAGCACTGTTAAAAATTGGCAACCTAATTAAGTTATGAATTACAAAAGGCTTGTCAAGCTGGAACTACCTGCTCCAGGACCAGATAGATGTATAAGGAGAGATTCCTCATCAAGTCTCAATTCCTTTCTGTGTAAGTAATGCCCAGGAATCCTGAGTAAGGGCTGATCCCAGCTACGTAAGTGTCTTGGGAGCTGGTTAGCTGGTTAATAGGTGATCTAAGGAAAGAGTAATTGTAAGTGTGGTTTCATGTTGCTTTGGTGTGTCTGTTTTGTTAATCTTGGAGGAAGAAGAAATTCAGTCATTACTCTCACTCGGTTTGGTGATTGATCTTTTTTTTGTTCCATGGAAAGGGCAGCTGGCAAACCACTGAGGAATTTTAGCAGGATTAGAGTATTCCTCAATGGGGGACTGGACCACGGCTGTAATGACCAATGTTTCCAAGGAATACTCGAGGTCACCCAGCTGGTTCCTTGCTGGGCAGCACGGAGGCCAGTCTGGCAGGGCTGCCCTTAGGAGTTGGTGTGGAAGCTGGGCATTACCAGCTTGCCCTCACAGCAGGACAGTGGTTTCAGCACCTGAGCCTGGATGGGCACTCAGTTTCCAGCACACACAGAGGAAACTGGACAGCGTGACCCTGTTTACCACAGCAAAATGGGCTTTAAGGCATTATTTAAAACATTAAATTACAGCTTCCTACCCCTAAACAAAAGATCCCCTTGGAGGTTCACCCCTGCAATTCACTCTGAATAACCAGAAAGGCCACACAAGCTCCATCCTCTGCCGAGCAGTGCAACTTTCCCTTGGGTTGGGGGCTATTTTCCCATGCAGAAATGACCCCTTGGGCATTATAGCATATTCTCAGTTCATATTTACCTGATCTATTAGAGGCAAAAGCATTTCTGACAAGAGCAGTAATTACAAGAATGTAATGTTCATTTCTACAGAAGGCACGGTGTCTGCATGCCTGGGAAGGGCCCAAGATGCTTACAGCATTTCTATTTTCCATGCTGTGGTGAATTTGGAACCTCTACACAGCTTAAGACAGAATAAATTTCACTCCAGCACAAATCTCTTGATCATTTCTCCTTCAAATGTGGGAAAACAACACTGAGAATGTGGAAAGTGTAGAGCACATCATAAATCCATGGACACAGGAACTCAGAAAGCTGCATAAGGCACATAAGGTCTGCTATAAAGGAAGCACTGTGCTTTCATATTATTTTCTGTTTAAAATCTACATGTGTGGTTTGGGACAAAGGTCTTTTAGTGTGGAAGAAAGAAGGTTCAGTGTTTTTCTTCTTTTTTTTTTTTCCCTGAAGAGAGGTACGTCTCTGGAGAGACAGTGGAGAGATGTGCTCCAATCTCTAGCACACACTGCTGCAGGAAATGTGAAATTTTTGAAACCACTGAAAGAATTCTGGGGAGAACTCAGCACCCAGGATATAGTTCATGTGTGACTAACCAACAGGTGTTTAAACAAAGATGCAGGTTTGCATGCTGGCTGTCATTTGCTCAGTTTCACTACAGATTTCTGATGCTGGAATTGGGATTTCTTGAGAAAGTCTTCCTCTACCACCTGATCCTATCAGAAAGCATACCTGATCTTTCTCTTCCCAGGAAGGCAGAGTGTAGCTGCTTCTCCTGGCACAGAAATATGATACCTGCATATTTCTACTGCTGCTTGAGAAAACAGATCCCTGAAACCAAAGAGGAGTTTCTGTATCGCCGGATTTCTTGGGGCATCTGACTCTGTGTTTCACAGAGGCTGGGAAATCTGCAGGTTCCTATATTGATATTTTCCACATGCCTGCCCTTTTCCTTGTCCCAGATGAAATGCAGAATTGAAATCCCCAAAGGACTTTGGGTCCAAATAATCTAGACAATCTAAAAACAAATTGCAGATTAGTTGCCTATGTAATGAAAGAAGTCAAATCACCAGCATCAGCTGTCACAATAAATGCCATCAACTCCATTTTTGGCCACATCTGCTCTACACAGGGGAGAGACGTAGAAGCTGAATTTTGTGACTCATGGTCATAGTGGCAGCAGAGTTCCAGTGGGGCTCATCTCCCCTCACTTTCAATCTTTACACAGTAGATTTTGTCCTAGAGCTGAATGAGCCACTCTGGGCTCCCTTGCTAAAGAGTTCTCACACGTGATGAAGCTCAAGTTTTGCCCTCATTCCCACCAATCAAACCTCACAGACTGGCTGTGATCCCAACACAATCATGGATCAACCACCAATGGAAAAAGGTTGTCATGCAGTGGCACAAGGTTATGCTAACAGATAGCTAGAACCTTTCCTGAAAACACACTTCAGGATGTATTCTCACCTGCCCTGTGGAGCTGTCAAAGGACTATCACAAGGAGGACAGTCACAAACAGAAAGGGGTGACTGAACTGGGGCGTGTGAGACCACCCTGACCTCCACCAGGACAAAACAGCCTCAGGCTGACTTAGGAGCAATCAGGCCTGACTTCTTTGAAATAAATCACAAGCTTTGTGTTACCTGTGGCTTCTCAAAACTTCTTTTTTCCTAATTCAGCCTAGTTTTCATTGTATTATATTTTCTGCCTTTTCTTATATAAGTGCACTTTTTGCTCATTAAAAGAAAGATTTTTAAAACTGCAAGCCAAACAAGTAAGATTTCTAATCCAAATAAATCTTTAGAGTTTACAATACACATACTAGTTTGTAAATATTTGTTCAACTGTGTGCTGGAAAGGAAAAGTAAGATAATATTTTCCTCACGAAAGACTTGCTTGGGTTCAGCGAGTATTTTTGCTTTAAGAGAGAATGATTTTGCTTGTGGCACAAACAGATAGAGATGCCAGAATGCAACTAGAACTACAGCTATGTGAATGATTAATCAAATTCATGACCATCACGAAGACAATTTCACTGTTCTTCCTGCAGATACTCGACAGCACTGCAAATTGCAGAGCAGTGAGGTAGCTTGTATTGGGATACTGCTGCTGCTGTGGGAGCACAACGGCTCCTCTCTGCTCCATAAAAGTGCATTTTTGCAAATTGGGGCACTGTAGCAAGGCCAGGTTTGTCTGTGCTGTCTTTCTGCCCGATCATTTGCAATTCAGAGTCACAGACACCCAGCAGCATCTCCTGTTGTAAGAAGCCAAGTCCTCAGCGGTGTCCACACACAGTGGATCAGTGAGAAGGGATTATTACATAAACACATATTTGGTACCTGTGGCAGTCATTGTCCTGCCCAATTCCAGCAACCCAGTTCCCCTAAGCACCTTCTGCAGGTGCTGCTGGAGTAGTTATATCTCCTGTGTGTCAGCCCTGGGAGAATCCTGTCACTCCTGTCCACGATAGGAATGCAGGGACACAGCCAACCTACCTGGCTTGGCTCAGTTCCTACAGCTGGACCCTCCTAAATAATTTCATTTGACTTCTCAGCAAAGAGGGGAAAAAAAGCTGTTGCACAGCTGTGAGGTGCCAATCTTCTGTTGATCCACAAGGATCTGACAGTTCAGATCCTTGCTTTTTCATCCCTGTGCTGTTTCATCCCTGTTTCAGTGGGTTTGCGGCAGAGAGCGATCCAGGAATGCAAGATCTCACCCCAATTTCTACACATGTCTGGATTCTGGAGGAAAAAACCCCAAACCACAGTGGTGCTGCAAATACCAGGATTAATTTATTTATTAATCCGTGCTGATATTGGATTGGACAGCCCTTGTAGAAACCTTATGAATCACCATTAAGCTGATGATGTTATGCAATTAGAGGTAAAAAGCTCCAGCCACAAATGAGGAAGAAAGCAGAAGGTGTACTTGGGCTATCAACCTCTATAATCTCTGTGCCTACACACAGGCACTCAGCTACACAAGCACAGTACCTTCTGTAACGGGGTATCATTAATTCTGCTGACATCAGCGTGGGAGCCTGTGTCAAGCCAGCGCCATGGTCTCTCACCCTGCAGGGTATTCTAGATGCTATTGCAAGCTTTTATTGCATTGTGCGTGAAGAAGGACACAAACAGATGGTCTATCTAAAACCCTGCCTTAAAAACCCAGGCAGCTTCCAGCAGGCACCACAAACCTGTGCTAGGACTGCAAGCTGCAGGAGACAGGGGGTTGTACAGAAAAATTTTGTTCTACCATACCATGTAATAAACAGCTCTTTAAAAAACCTCTTCTGGTTACTGGCAGTGTAGGTAGGAGAGCTAACCTCCCACCTACTGGAACTCTCTCAAATCCATGGAAAGAATATCAGTGATTTGACTTTAGAATTGGCTTTAAAAGTGTGCATATCTTACATAAAATCATGAAGTTGCCTTTCTATGAAATGAGTGTATCTATCTTGTCAAACTTTCCCAAATAGAGATGGCTCATTCATCATTGAAATCATGCCCATCAAATATCGGAATTTATTTGTTCCTGTAATGAACTTTGTAATTCCTAGAACCCACAGTTAACCCCTAAAGGGAAATTTGCTGTATTTTATACAGACTCTTAAAAGTAAACATATTTTTTCCTAAAATTGTTACCCAGCTATCATAGTCGACTGGCCTCCGCGGTTTTCCAAGAAATCTTTGGGATCCTGTGTGGAAAAGTGTGTGTTACATATGGGAACATGTACTGGGCTTGGAAACTTCCATGGCTTGGAAAATTTGCAGCACTGAAGGATTTATTCTATCATCCATAGAAATATTAGGTCCTTCTGAGAATCTTTCATGGATGTAGTCTCTTTGGGTTTATAAAGAGAGTGAATTTTCAGCTCAAACAAGTGCCCAGCATTAAAGCCTCCACCTTGAAAGGCCAGAGTGAGTTTTAATAGGCATTTCAGTGCCAGGACATGTCAGTCAAATTATTATTGGCTCTAGCTGCACTCTCACAAGCTGTTACATTCTTTACCTGCAGCAGAGTGGCGCTCGAAAAGGTGCAAAATTCTTCTTTGCTTTTGAAAACACCAATGAAAGTTCAAAAAAAAAAAAAAAATAAAAAAAACAAACCCACACACCAAAACCAAACCAACAAGCCAAACCCCCCAGTCCAATTCACACAGCTGAAAACCTCTGATCTTCATATAAGAAGGGTGGACCCACAAACTTCAGTAGGAAGGGTCCTTTGAGAGGCAGAAGTAAGTCCACAAAGCCCAGGCATTTATTGATTCATGTGAAATGCATAAAACCAGCTGATTCCTGACATAAATGGCCATGAATTCTGGCCCCATTTCTCCTGTTACCACACACGGATGCTTGTGCCCTGCATGGACAGTGCTATGTAACATTGCACGAATCACAACAGTGATCTCAGGCTTGCTCTCAGCCCACATCCAACTCATACAATCAAAACTGTGTCTTGCAAATAAAATCAGTCTCACTGAAGTTTCATATGGTTCATAAATTCCCGGGATGGGAATTTTCTTTAGAGAAAATGAATGACATTTTACAGAGGGATGACAGGAAAAGAAACAGAGGGAAGGGGAAAACAGAATTATTATTTTTAGATCATAATGTTTTGAAATGTGATCTGCTCTTTAGTCTAAGATTTCCCAGCTGCCTTGTCTCCTTCTTTTTTTCCACTCCTCTTTCTTTTTGCAAGGAAAGCATTGAGACAGAAGAGAAAATCATATATTCACAAAACAACTTTGTCTATAAACTCTAAAAGTGTGTTTGGCCTTGCAGAAAAGAAGCCCTACTTGAATTCGGGGAGTGGAGGCCAGGGGATGTTTTGTGGGGAATCACACTGCTCTGTAATTAGAGACCTTGTATATGTATAAACAAACTCTGCTGTAAGATCAGCAGAGAAAAGACTTGTTCACTTGTCTGATGGCCAAGGAAAATTAAACCAGAGCAGGCTATAAATAGAATGAAGAAGAAAACGGAGGGAAAAAAGGAGCTTTAATGGCTGAAAGGAAAGGCTCCACCTGGCAAAAGGGTTAAAGCTCTGCTTACAAACTCTGTTAGACCCAGTACAAACCTATTTTTCTTTGGGCTTCATATAAGATATCATGACACAGACCTTTCCTGTGGAACTTTTTAACCATCCCTTAGGTGTGCTGCAGATGAGTGTCAATAAATTTCATTTCAAGGCAAGTGTCAAAGTGCATTTCAGATAAAATGAAATTCAACAATGGCAAGAAATTCAACAAACTAAAACCTTCAGCCATTCCTTGACTGTGTCCTTTTTCCAGGTCAGAGAAGTACAGCATGTTACAGTTCCCAACCTTCCCCAGTTCTGGGCCCATCCAGCCGTGCTGATCCACGCTCGCTGTGGTGGTCTCTGAGGGGTGATCTGCCACCTGAGAACATCCAGACACAACTACATCATCTGCTCACAACCTCCCGCCTCCCGATGTGGAGCGGGGGCTGGAGCCAGCGGCAGGAAGCACCTGTAAGTGTTTCACATCCACCAGGGACAACACCTCCCAGCTTGCAGACTTCTCATCTGGCCAGTACAGCCAGGGACCTACCCCCTCCTCCTCAGGTAGCCAGAGCCCCGGGCCAGAGCGCTCGGAAGCAGCCACAGCTCATGGGATGAAGGCATTTCCTCTCTGCCATAAAATGCATCATTTACTATCACAACCTTTTTCTCCATGGGGAATGGCTGGCGACGGATATTTGCTCCTCTCACCCTTCCTCCTGTTCTCCCTTTGTTTTTTCTACCACCCCTGCACATGTCAAGCCCCGGGAGGTTTCACGGGAAGGAAGAAGGAGGTTGTACATTGTCTGAGAAGGGTTTATAAGCTGCCCTTCTGGCACAGAACTAGAATCAGGACATCATTCAGCTACATGTCTGAACTAGAGGAGCAGGCACAATTGGATGCCATTGGATGGCTCACAGGGAGTAAATTAGTCCTCAGAGTATTAACCAGCTGCAGCTCTCTCTGCTTGCTCTCTGCCTTTGACTCTGCCAGGTAATATCCTCACAGCTACAGCACAATGCCAAACACACCTTGGATTATTCCATGTTTACTGCATAACACAGCAGCCCTTGGAGACGGGGCTGGAGACAGCTGGAGACAAGGCTTGCCCACACTGTCTGGGGTCCATCCAGGAACTCCAGGCATCTGGTCAAGACAGGAGACAGAGTCAAAGACAAGACTACCAACGTTGCAGCTCAGACCGGAGACAGGAGCACAAACAGGGCTGGAGCACAGCCTGGGAATCCAGTCAGCAGCTTGGGGCAGCAATAGACAAGCAACACCCCTCAGGCACCCTGGGAGCCCAGGACTGAGCTTAACGGAGCTCATGGACAGACGGATGGGCAAGGGCTCTGTGGATGGAAGCCCTTGTCCTCTTTAGGAATAAAGCTGTGAATGGAGTACAGGAATAAAAGAAGCATTAAGATCGGGTTCCTCATCCCTTTATCTCCATTTTCAACATCAGCATATCAAACACCTTGACCAGCTCCTTGAAGCCAACTGGAGGGAAAGCATCACTGTCTTTTGTTTGGGTTCAGCCAGACTGCTTAGCAACACTGTGATTACATTAATCATTCAGAGCAGCCAGAATGTCCTCCCCTTTTTTAATCTCTGTGAGATAAAACCATCAGATGGTCCTGCAAGCCTATCTGAAGACACTGTATGCTTGCCTGAAGAGAGCCACCCTTTACCCTGTTTTCCAGTGTAACACCCTTACCAACAGTACTGTCTCTGCTCTCCTGCAGCCTAAACACAGTTTTGCAGTCTAAATCCAAAGTTTCACTTTGATACAACCAGACCCTTAAAGTTTTAATCATAATCTACAAGCCTGAGAACAAAAACCCTCATCTAAGTGGTGCCATTTCGAGTCAGACCCACCCTTGCTGTAAAGTGTTCCATTTTATAAACCCCAGTCCTTGAGGGCAAACAGCTAATTGTTTAATGGTGTTGTGCAAAAATTCTAGAGGTGAAAAATCCCCAAAACACCTGCTGCTGTAGTTAATGCCTGTGCATTTACTTCTAGCCATAACATGCATATGTATAATCTGTCTATGAAGAGACAGTACGGAAAGTTTCAAAAAGGCAGGAATGTTCGAGCCATTTTCTTCTAGCTTCCCTTTACCAAAAAGACAGAGAGACAATGTGCAGGCGAGTGTGATCTCATAACAAATAGCGAGAGGGCTTAATTCCTTTTAAGATATTAATGTGTCAGAAGACACATACACATAATGGAGGGCTTCTATTTTGTATGGAAAAGTGGCTGTGCAATGACTGGATAATAAATCACATCCCAACCTTGACAATTTTCTGAGAACATGAACTAGTATAAGGCAGCCCGCTGGCTGTGCTGCTTTACTCCCACACGGGCTGTGGAATCCCTCAGAAGCAGGGGGATCAGACCCAGTGCTCCACCGCAGGTTTTATTGACCGTTCGGGTTTGCTGTCCTCCCCTCAGGCACCAACTTAGTCAGGTGCCCCACACCCTGGGAAAGCATCTCACAAACGGCCCTGAGCAACAGGCAAGAGCAGAGACGAGTTCTTTCACAAGCTGAGATGGCAGTTTATGCCCAGAAGCAAAAGAACTGATAAACCTCATAATACTTTAACCTCGCAAGTTAACTACAGGTATTATTCCTATTCAAGTGCTTAATCCTACCCTGGCTCTCAAACTGTTTGTCTCCATGTCCCACAGCAAAAAATTCCACAGGTTGATTAGATGCCACTTTAAGGTTTACTGCCTTTTAAGTGCTTTAAACACATATCCTTCATTTTACCATGTTGATCCAGCATGAAGAGGTAAATGGAAGTGTCCGGTTAATTACTCCCCAGTCAGGTCTCATCCTGGTGGGGTAAGAGCTGGCCAGGTAACCAACAGCTCCTAATGGCAAGGATGTTCTTAAACTAAGGAGGTAAGGGTTGGGGCTCCAACCATCCTAGGTGGATGTTAGAAATGACAAAGCATGTGTGGCCAGCTTTTCTGAAGTGACCTGCCTTTGTTCCCAGAGAAATGTTATTACATAGTTCAGGGGGAGTGCAGTGATCTGTTGGAAGAACCCTCATTTAAATTAACACCAGAAATCTGGAAGTTTATTCTGTCGATCAAAAATCAAGCCAGGCTCAGCAATGTGTTTTTCTCTCAGAGGCAAAACAACAATCCTTCTTTGCTCAGGTTGGGATGTTCACCTCATATGTGTCTGCAGAAAAACACAAACAACCGTTACTTGTCTTTTGGCCATATATTTTATGTCAAAAATACCAGTTCCATAATACCAGCGTTCTTAATGGGAACACCTTCATTTAGAATAACCTTGATGCTCAAAATTGCTTCTAAATTTTGAATGGAATTTTTTCTGTGAAGACTAGTTTCAGTGATTTAACACTCACCTGGAATCTAGGTCAAACCCTTGTTTCATTGAAAAAAATATTTATTTAGATAAATGGGACTGCTCTGTAATGACAGAAAGACTAAGCTACAGATCTGCCAGCAGACTCACAGCCAGCCTTCATCAAAATAAACTGTATATAAGACTCAATAAAGTAGCACAAAGGAATCCAGTGGAGTGTTAAGCCTAGACAAATATATATACATATTTTAAAAGGCAGAAATATTCAGTATCTGGGGGGATACATGAAACAGATTAAAATTACTGTGTTTTAACTCTTGGTAGAACTTTTTTCTTTGTGCAAAAAATAATTAATATGGAAATCCTCTTACCATACACCAGAGATTAGATTTCCTGGGAAGGAGGAAACCCATGGACCACAATGATATGAGACAGGAGAGGCTGACCAAATAACTTTAGTGTGGATGATAGCCTACTGATTGGGGCTGTCAGCTGGGATATGAAAACTGGATTTAAACCTCTGCTAAGTCATTCTCTGCCAACCCACACAAGTACCCTAAGCAGACAGCTCTTAGCTGTCCCAAGGTGTCTTTGCACATGTGTGTGAAGATATTTTACAAGGCCTTTTAGTTTTCATTGGCCTCGCCACTACACAAGAACCTTTCTTGAACCTCAAGCACTTCTGTGGGATGAAGCACTCATCTTTCTGCTGTTGAAAGCTGTGCACTTTTAAAGCTCAGCCTCCTGAAAATTTTGACACAAGGAACTGGCTGTGTTAGATCTGCAGAGGATTCTGCTATGCAAATGGGCACTGAAGTACTCAAACCATCAAAGCAATGCTAGCTATTCAACAATGAGCCGCCATTTGTTGCCAGAGAAACACTGTGTTGAATGAAATGTATTTAGGAAAACATTATTACAAAGGGAAAATATGAGTAATCAACCTAAAGCAATGAGCCGTGGAAGCTTGTTTTATGAAATGTCTTCCGGACTGTCTCAAAACATCAGACATGCTGACAGAGACACCAGAGAGGTTTTCTGCTGTTTCTTAGAGAGGTGGTTTCAATCCTAGATTCATCATCCCAAAACTATACCAGCTTGGTCTACCTGTCAAGTTGAGTTTTTGAGTGGAGGAGCCTGAAAGTCTGAATGTCCTGAGAGGATCTGAAAGAAATTCATTCCAATGCTCATGGTTATGCCTTTTTTTGGTGGGTTTTTTTTGGTGCCTGTGTCTATAAATGAATATTCTTCTCTAATTCTTCCGTATTTCTTCCACCCCATTCCTTGAAGACAGGGAATCAAATCATGCTCCTTGCACCAGGCAAACAAATGGTCATATGAGCAGAGAAGGAAAATTACATTCCAGGAACTTAATCTGAGCTCTCCAGAATCATCTCCTATCTTGAAGCCTCTTGTTTTATTAAACCCATAGACTTGAAATATAACATAGCCTGACTTATCATGAGCCAGAAACTCAGTTTGCACATAAGCAGCTTTCTTCACACCTTGCCATATCCTGCGTGCAGTATTGCAAAGTTATTTGCCACATTGTATCTTTGGTGTTTCGTCTATTGGCTCCTTCGGGCCACCGAATCCAGCCCTCAGTAGCTCCTTATCCCGGGAGCTCTGGTCTTGGGCTGAACGGCGGCAGCTGCTCGCTGGTAGAAACAGACAGACCAGTTGCGTTTATATCAGCGTTCCTTTATTCTCCCTCATGGAGGGAAAAGGGTCATGCATAGAACAATCTGTGTTGGGGAGAACCTGGCAAGACTGGTCCAGCCCATCTCTCGCCCAGGTCTTTTATGCTCTCTGTCGGTGGAGGGCAAGGCGAGAGACAAGCCAATAGGCAGATGACTGGCCTGTGACACCTGGCCAGTCCTGGGTGAACAGGGGAGGGACAGGTGGAAAGCAGTGCTGTGAGTGGCCAGGCCACCAGGGGATTCTCAGTGGCCTGCGCACTGCTACACCACATCCCTGGAAGTGTCCAAGGCCAGGTTAGACAGGGCTTGGAGTAACCTGGTCCAGTGGAAGGTGTCCCTGCCCATGGCAGGGGGGTGGAACTAAATGATCTTTAAGGTCCTTTCCAACCCAAACCATTCTGTGTTACTACAACTCCATATAGTCTATATATTCTGCATTTTCTGTGTATTCTGTAGGCTAGTACAAATGTAAGACTTTCTGCAGCAGGATTAAGAAGGCAGCACAAATGGAACTGTGCCTTATTAAAGCATGCTTTCTTTTTTCTTCCCTCAGGTGCTCCTGGAGTTACACAATTTTGGCTTTGTTTAAGTTGAGAAAATTTAGTGGGAATCACACAGATACATACTGTGGGGCTCATTAGCCTGCTAGGTGATTTTAATAACCCACAAATATTTGATGAGGAAAAGAATTGCCTCCTTACAAAAGAAATTATGGAGATATATAAGCAAGTCTGATCACACCAGCATTATGATCAGCCTACAGTGTGACTTTGGTCATTGCACAGAATAAATAAGTGTATTGGTGTATTCTGTACAGATAAGTAATATCTGCAGTAGCAACATCAAGAGGTCAAGGGACATGGAAGCTTGAACCCACTGCATTTGTCTTTTTGTTTTCAAGGGTGCAGGATGTGTTGAAAGTTTAACAAAGTACATTTTCAAGTAAAACATGTGGGCAAAGAGAAATCATAAGTGGGTATGAACACACATCTGGGCCTGGAGATTTCTTGATTAGCCAGTCAACAGACAGGGAAGGTGGAACAAAAACTCTTAATTTTCTTACCCTTCGTATCTTAATTAGCTGTTAAAACAGAGGCTTGAAAACACTCAACAAAAATACTGACTCATACCAAACCTTTTTATTTCCTTTCCATTTAAAATTTTTTCCCATCATGTTTCAAGCCTTCATAGCTAATTTAGGTGTCAACCTACCTTGTAGAAATGCTGTCAGTTTTATAACATTGTTTCCATTAGGGTGTGCACTTTTCCATTTTGATGCCTCTCCTTAATATGAAGTTCCATCAGAATTAAAACACTTGAGGGTAGGATTATGTCTAAGTATATCCATTACTTTTGCTTACAGAAAATAAACTGCTGCTGTCACTTGATAGGTACTTCATCTGTTACAACAGGATTTCTTTTTTTTCACTGTAATTCTGCCTTTTTCTGACTGATACATATTCTCCTATGACACCTTCCTGGAGAATTTTTCCTCTGGCCATATGCATTGGTCATCAGCAAAAAAAACCCAAAAAACCAAACATTTCAGGGATGCAGCTGGCTCTAACACATTGCATGCACATCTGAGCCCTTTCCCAGCCATCGTGTCTGCTCTGTAGGGTCATTGCAGCTCCAGGACAGGCTGTCCCTCCTTGGGATGCTAAACCAGAGAGCTCTGAGGACACACGAGCAGCCTGTCAAAGCAGAGTGAAACAGACAGATCCACTATTCAGATTTTTCACTGCTTTTATCTCACTCTGTAAAATCCTTCCTTAGTTACCTAATGACATGGGAAGTTTGCTGATACCCCAACAGTCCACTGAAAGCACTCGACTTTTTGTTCCTGTACTTAGTGGAGCCCAACCCAAAATTCAGCTATGCCAGATGAAGTATTGCCTCCCAAGCATCTGTGAATGGATTTGGGCAGCTGGGGGAGAGGGATTAGTTCAATATTCTCATTACACTCACACATATTTAGTGCCACATGGTCAGCCTCAGGCATCAAGGACTGTGAGTAAGCACTCTGCTGCCACACAAAATGTTGAGATTTAGTTCCTTTGAAAGCAGAAAACAATAACAGCGAATTTTGTCCATGCTCAGTTTTTAACTCCCACTAGCTTGCTTGTGACATTTAGTTTTGCCAGCTCCTAGAAATTTGTATGAAGTTATCTTTGACCCCAGTATCCCTACATGAATTAATTACGCACTCCTTCAGCCCTGTAACAATCCTTCAGTGTCCAAAGAAAGCTGTCCTTTGTGTCCACTACACATTTGCTGCTACTGAGTCTGCAACAGATCTTCACCTTCTGACCAAACCAGGGAATGGTTGTTTCCAGAAGAACTTCTCTACATCTTCCTCAATGCCAAGGCAGAAGGAATTACTTGAGAGGTATTTTGTCCCGTTTATTTCCTGGAATGGAAATTAAAGGAGCATGGTGAGGAGGGAAGAGAGAACCAGAGTGTGAACTGACTCATTTTTTTTTTGTATTAGTGATGGAGCCAGCTCAGATGTCCTAAAATAGCAGGTAGTTTCTGTTCCATTCCCATCCCAGGAAAATAACATCGGATGCTGTCTCTCCTTTGGGTTCTCGGGTAGCCTGAGCAAAAGGAGTGGAGGAAGGGATGCCTTAGGCTACTGCAAGAACCTCACTGAGTGCTCTGCCCCACAAGGGGAGCAGTCCCTGTGAACAAGCCAGCTTGGCATGGTCACCGATGGCCAGCAGCAGGGTCAAAGGCATGTGGTGGTTAAGGTGAGAGGTTCACAGCTGGCACTGCTGCTGGAACGAGCTCAGAGACCAGGGTGGCTCCACATGGATGTAGTTGCTGATGCTATTAATGCTGTTAATAAATCCTGGGCTTTCTGTCCAGCCTTGCAGCTCCATCCTACTTCCCAAATATCCAACCAGACTAAAAACTAGATTCAGGCTTCTTTGCACAACTCCAGTGATCAAGACAGAGGAGTCAACCCTGCAGTGTATTCTTGGCCTACAGAACTTTCCTGAATGGTCAAGGCGGGGCATCGGGACCCGAAAGTCTCCCATCTGTGGCATGACAGCCATGGCTGAGGAAGAGGCAAATGCCTTGGGCTGAGGCAAATTAATTTAGTCTTGTGGCTGTTCCAGCCAAGCAGGGATCTGACCTAGCTGAGAATATCAGAAGGTGGCATAAAGCCAGCTGTGCCATCCCCTCCCGAGGGCTCCAAAGTCAGAATTCAGATTTTATTTGGCTGGGTTGCTGTGCTCCAGTATCACTAGGCCAGACATCTTTTTTAGATATTACATTTTACATGTATGTTTTAAATAAATAGCCTGTATTTTAGGAGCACTTAGCCATAAGTATATAAACTGCTCTGAGGTTTACCCCATTGGAATTAGAATGAACCTAATTCATAATTCAGACATCAGGCTAGAAACAGCTCAGCTTTGCTCCATGGACCTATAGCTTGATGTCTGAACTGCCCACGAGACGCCCTCTAATCCCCATAGCTGTAACCTAACCTCAGAGTGGTTTCTAAACTTACTAAATAAATATACTTTTTAAAGAGGAATGCACCATATTTATTAGAGTTTTTGCTCTGTTCAAGCAGACTATCATTTTAGAGCTGTTCCTATGAGAGAGGCTGTGGAGAGACACAACTATATTCAAGAAGAATTTCAGAGCCTAGTTCTTTTTTTCTTTTTTTTTTAATGAAGAAGAAAAAATCCAGCCTACTCTGTTTAACTGACTACAGGAAGTATCTGATGGTACAAATCCTGAAGCATAAGCACTTACCCATGCAAAAACTTTCCTTGCATGGGTAGTCACACTGAATTCACTATCCCTACCAGTATCAGAAGATGACCAAAGAATGGGCTTAAGCTCCCGTCTCATTCCTCAGTCAACATCTTTTTTGCATGTTCACATGTGGTACTTGGGTAAAAAAAAAATTTCTTCCCAGTTAAAATGGAGTGATGGCATTTGGTTTTTCCTCAACGTGTGCATTCAACCCTCACTCCCACTTTGCACCAAAAATCTTGCTCATTACCAAGAATTATTTTAGAGACATCATTGTATGAAGACAGAAGAGCTGAATTCTCAAAATAGCGTTTTTGCAAGAGGAAGGAACACATTAATAGCGTGAAAGTCTGGCTGTCTGATCAGATCATGGTGTTCAGATTTTATCTTCATTGATAATTTTTCAACTTCACTCAACACTTTGCATACTGGAAAAGGGCTGTGCAGCAGGGACTTTTCTGAATGCCTTAATACCACAAACTGTATCTGGTCAGTCTGTCTGCTCTCCATGTGTGCCTGGGTTCACAGCAAATAAATGCCAGAAATAGCATTCCTACAGGATTTCCAGTTCAAAAGCCACAAGAATGCTCTTTCTCATGGTATGGCACCGTGCAATAAAATGGTGTCATCTGGAAAATTACAGTCTTGGAAACAAATGTTTTTCCCTCTTGACTGATTTAAATCATCTAAAAATAGATGGGTTGTCATATAACTTTTATATTTGTCAGGGGAGCCCCTCATTTCATCTTGTGACAGTAGAAGAAATGTATCCCATAACAAGACAGACAGATCTTCCTAGGGAATCCCCCAGGATTTTTTTGGTTTTTTTTTTTTTTGCTCTAACTGTGCAATCTCCTCAGAAATAAAACCTGAAAGCAATTCATCAACGGCTGAGAACCTATTCAGGTTCACTCTAAGCAAGGATTTCAGGGAGTATTTATAAAGTACAAATTTAGAGGGATAAGGAAGGAAGTGTCACGGACGAAACCGCTCTTCAGTTCTTCTTTCTGCTTTCCTAAGTAAGACTTCTGAAAACTGATTCATATAAAACCAGGTTGTCACATCTGGTGGCTGAGAGAAACATCATCTTAATCCATCTCCCTGATCCGTGCAGCTGAGCCACTTGGGAATGGTGCTTGTCTGTTGACTTCAGAAAACAGGAAAACCTTGCAGCTGAGAAGTTATAGAATAATTTAACATAAGAAACCAAGGCTTTCCAGCCTGTCAAGGAAGAGTCCTTTTGGTTTTTAACTGAGATAACAGCTCGGGGTGGATCATATATTGGTAAAGCAAGGTCACCAAACTACCAAATCTACTGGTATGTTCTTCTTTCTCTATTATTCCTGGCTTCCCTCCTCAGACTTCCCATAAAAACAGCTTCTCAACTCTTTTGTCACCATATGAAGCCAGTGTAAACACAGATGTTTGTGAAATCTGCTCTTCTAAAATCAACTGGTCATTGATGAGCAACAGTTCTAATCTCCATGTACTTGCTGCCTTTTGCAGAAACTCAAAGAAAAAGCATGGTCCCCATTTTGAGAGTGTTTTGTTCCCATTATCTGTGGCCATTTTTAACAATCAGCACAAAAGCTTAAAGAATAAGCTGATTCATTACAAGTCCAGCTCTTTATTTCCATCTGAGCGGGTTCGTGCTTTCAGTACTTAGAATTCAAGGGTTCAGGCCACACTGATGGTCTGAAGCTGCACAGACACAGGAATTCTGGCAGTCTCTTGAATACTACATTTACAATTCTATATATAATCTATATCACATCAAGGATCAGAGACTCCTTATAAACAAAGTAAGCAATAAATTGTAGTGTCTGAAAGTGTCTTTGCACTTTTCAGTGACTCACTTCTGAGAAATGTTAATGATGGAGAAAAGAACAAGTTTACAGGTAGGGAGTAGAGTGTCAATTATCATGACTGGCATGCTAAACTTCAGGTAATAAAGTGCACTGCAACAATTAAAAAGAGTGTACATTTATACACATCTGCCTGACAGGAGGATGCAGCCAGGTGGGGGTCGGGCTCTTCTCCCAAGCAACAAGGGACAGGACAAGAGGAAACGGCCTCAAGCTGTGCCAGGGGAGGTTCAGGTTGAACATCAGGGAGAATTTCTTCATGGAAAGGGTGGTCAGGCACTGGAAGGAGTTGCCCAGAGAGATGGTCAAGGCCCCATCCTTGGAGGTGTCCAAGGAAGGCCTAGACGTGGCACTCAGTGCTCTGAGCTGGGTGACAAGGTGGGGATCAGGCACAGGTTGGACTTGATGACTTTGAAGACCTTCTCCAACCTCAGTGAGTCTGTGATTCTGAATTGTTTCTATTCTGGTGACAATCTGGATATTACTTATTTCTACTCTATTAAAGTGATATATGCAAGCAAAACTCCTATGCTTTTAAAGCCAGAGAAAGGCCTTTTAGCCTTCCTTTCTCTGTTTGCTGTTTGCTTTCTTGTCACCTACCTTTCTGTACTAGTTAGCAATGCTGTACATTACAAACTGCCCTATTAACTCTAGAAACAAAAGACATATTGAAAATTAATTTTTCTAAGTGGGAAAACCTGCCATTCCTCAGAGCAAAAGTCCTTTGCTGAAAGTACTTCCTTGCCCAGCCCCAATAATTAACATCTCTTGGACTGAAACACCTTTGTTTGGCACACATAAAAGAGATTTGCATGCAAGCTTTCTTCCACATACTTTTGTTCAACAGCTGTATACAAAATCAGCCAGGACAGGCACATGACATGCTTTCACATGCAATACACATGTGAGCCATAAGCCTACTAGAAACTCCCAGAACCACAACATTTCACTTGTCATATTACTTGGCCTCCTTCCTACACCGATGGATTATCAGCTTCAGAGCCTCACAGGCATCTTACATCTTGGTTTCAGGCATTTGGTCACCCACATTCACAGCAACATTGTAACCGCGTTTTGACCAAATATAATTCTTTTTCTTCATCTTTCCTTATGGTTTGGGAAAGTTATCTGGCATTTATGAGCAGCAGACATATCCGTATCTTACAGGTGACAGCAAAACAATGGATGGTGACAGTTCCACTAAAGGAAGAATGGCCCCAAAATCTGTATGGAAATACAGGTCTGGTGACTAGATTTTGAACAGTAATTAACCACTTAAATAAGCAGGCAGACAGCAATCATGATTTTAAATCACTAGATTTTTATTAATCTAAACACTTTTAAAAGTCTAGTCCCCTTTGAGAAATGGAAGATCTCACTAAATAAGCCTAAGAGCTTGGTTACTTTTCTGTTTTCTGTTTGAATGAGTTCCTTCTCTGAAGACCATCTGTAATTGTGCCTTGGGTTATGTCCATTCATCAGGGAAAGGTCAACGAAGAAAGGAGTGAAAAGGGTGTTGCTAAAACCTTGTGGAAGTCAAAGCACTTTCACCACAGCTCCCCACCCTCCCAAACCAAAACTCGAGAGTGCTTGTGGTGTAGAACAGCACTATTTGCAAAAGCAGAACCAACTTCTCAGCCTCTCAGAACAGCAAAGCTTTGGGGCAGAGAGGTAGGAATGACAGAAAAAGAAGAGACAATGAGACATTCTGGGCTCATTGACCTACAGCAGGGACCTTGCGCCCAGCTCCAGCTTACAAACATGAAACCACCCACTGAGGTTCATTGCCAGGTCCCACCTCATTCTTGAGCTCCTGCAAGGTCACCTCCTTCCTTTCTCCCTTTCAGTCCCTGTGGCACAAGGACTCACTGTTCCCCCAAGGATAAAGTAGAGCCAGGACTGGTAACAAAGTGATGGGAGGAGGAAGCTCCAAGCTGACTGACAACATTTGTATCTCCTAGAGGGCAAAAAAGGAAGAAATTGTGAGAAAGAATTTTCATCCCCAGAAGGAAATACCTGCAGTGGAGTAAACATGTTGAGGTGATTGGCACCAAAGAAACTGTCCTGGTGGGCCTCAAAGTGGATCATTATCTTTGCAAGGGGCCCTTCCATGGAGATCAAGACTTGGATTCAGTTGGGATTTTTCTGGTCAAAGTACGGAAATATCTCAGATGCAGACGTTACATAGTGCCAGTCACAGAGCGACGTTGTGCTAACTGGAATTTGTGATGATTTCTGGGACAGCCACACACAGAGCATTTCTCCCACTTGCAAGCAGCTTTCTCCTAACAAATATTAACCTGAGGGCTTCCTGTAGGCAAAAAAAAAAAGGAAAAAGGTTTGTATTTGCATCCAGAAGGGAACTGCTGTTGTCCATGTTAGTGCCTGAGCTTGTAGCTTTATTTTTATTCCAGATCCACCATAATCAGCACAAGTCTCACAGCACTGAGTTGCCACTTCATTTCCTAGCACAGGTTACCTTGCCCATGATGACACGTTGTGACAACCCCTGAGCGTGCTCAGGATGCTACTATTACTTGGAAGAAAATACATCCTAAAAGTATTTTAATTGTGGGGGGTTTGCAGGTGCTTCACAAGAAAGGCTGCAGGTTGGGTTGCTGATTCTGTACAAATTCAGTGTTTGCATCAGTATTGCCATTTCAGAAAATGCTGCACCCCGCTTGTTTGAGAGCCGGGCCTTGTCTCCCTTATCATA
Organism: Orthonyx spaldingii; assembly: GCA_013397795.1. Lineage (NCBI taxonomy): Eukaryota > Metazoa > Chordata > Aves > Passeriformes > Orthonychidae > Orthonyx > Orthonyx spaldingii. The sequence continues at coordinate 49,703 of VZTJ01005270.1, forward strand.
AGAACCTACCGGGTTTATGTGATTTTGCATTCATGCAGGCAAAATAGTTGTTCAATAATTTAGTGCTTGCTCCCAAATTTAAGCTTAAACATATATTCAGCTCATGTCAACACACATCCTGCCAATGTGAAAAACCATGCACTCTAGATAAAAAGCAGAAGGAAAGAGCATTAAGCAGTAGGAAGAATACTGTACCAAAGTAAGTGTTTTGCTCATTAGACTAATTTTTTTCCATGATACTGAACAATGGAAATGGGAAAATGCAGTTTGTTACACTTTCAAGCTTTCCGCATAATTAGTCTCCTGTAGGAGAAATTTGCTAGTGAAAAAATGGCTGAGAGTCTTGGGGCATTTTCAGAAATCCATAATTATCGTTAACCAATGTTGGAGTTGTCTGGCTAAAGAATCTGAATTTATTAGAAATGTCAATCAATAGCTTATGGTTTCGTAAATTTTAACGAATTTGCTATGGACAGAGCAAAGTTTACTTCAACTTTCAGTGATAACAGTGAAGGATTTCATGTCATTTAGTGGGAACATGACTAGACCCTGAGGACCAAATTCAGGAGGTCATGCAATCGTATTTATCTTAGAAAAACCCCATAAGAGCATCAAGTCCAACCATTAACCTAACATCACTTTGTTCACCACTAAACCATGTCCCCAGGTGCCACATCTGCATGTCATTTAAATCTCTCCAGGGATGGTGACCCAACTGTTTTCCTGGACAGCCTGTTCCAATGCTTGATAAGCCTTTCTGTGAAGCAACTTTCCCTAATACCCAACTTAAACATCTCCTGGTCCACCTTGAGGTCATTTCTTCTCATTCTGTTGCTTGTTACGCAGGAGAAGAGACTGACTCACCCCTGGCTGCATCCTCCTGTCAGGGAGTATTGGAGAACCAGAAGGTCCCCCCTAACCCTCCTTGTCTCCAGGCTAAACAACCCCAGCTCCCTCAGGTCACAAAACCCGTGCTCCTTCCCCAGCTCTGTTCCCTTCTCTGGACATGTTCTAGTACCTCAATGTCTTTCTGATAGAGACGAGCCCAAAACTGATCACTTCAAGTCCCCGTGCTTACTCAGTGGAGAAAGCCAAGCACCTCTGAAGGCTCTGAGGATGGCTTATAAGGCTTCTTCAGCTTCTTCCCAAATAATGGAGATTTTGGAGAACAGCTGATAGGAAAAACTGGGTGCTGGCACTGCAGGAATCAGGCTGCCTGACCATGGCCTCAGTGTCAGGCCCCTTGCCAGTTGGTTTGCATGCATGGTTTGCAGACTGCCGGTGCTTGACAGAAAGAAACACTTTTGACAGAAGTCTTCTTTCAGTTGTCTTCTTTCAAGTATCAGGGATCTCTGTTTAGGAGCTGCAGTTTCAGAGTTGCAGACCTGCCCTTTCAGGTGCATGAATTGTCAGTGGCTTCCTCACAGTTATAGAAAACTTAATAATTTTCATAACTTAAGAGACCTGGGCACCCCCACACTCTGTGCAATATCACTGACCACTTGAATGTTTTCTGAACGTTTGCAATAGGCAATTTTTAAATTAAGAGTTCTTATAATTGCTTTTCATACATACTTGGATCCCTTCTTCTGTATATCTAATAAAGATCTTTGGACTAAAAAATGGGAACAAAGACAGACTAGGGAGGTTTTTCAAAGTAGGAAGCACAAAATGTAAACAAAATTTACATCGCTGGAAAAAGAGAAAATTCTCTTAAGAAGTGTAATGAAGACATTCACTGTTGGTCTCAGAACTGAATTGGCTAAACCTCAAAAAGGAAAAGAGACTCCAAATCTGGTAAAGTAACTCCTCATCCTGCCTTCCCTCAACAAAATGCCCTCCTGAATTCAGAGGAATTTTCCAAAGGAAGAAGCAAAGGAAGAGAAAGTTTGCCAGAGGTTACATAGGGAATTTGCTGCAGAGCCAGGAATGGAGTTAGCTGCTTGCTAAGGAGTTACATGCAGGTCCTATCCTTAGACCACAGCAATCTCCATATTTAGCTAGACCAAGAGTGAAGCCAATCAAATAACATCCATCTCCTCAGTCTCCTAAAGGCGCTGAGATTTTCAGATCAAAAGCATGACGTGCTCAAAGTCTTGCTTGCCATGGCTTCCGAGGCTGAAGTTGGGCAGGGTTTCTGCCCCCGCTGAGGGCTGGGAACACAGCACATGGGTATTTCAGCTGCCTGGTGTCTCACTGAGGGTCGTGCACCCCTTCTTGATGTGTGAGCCAGACCCCCTGCCCCACACCTGTCATGGAAACCGTAATCTGACAGCCTTGGGCCCACCTCGGCCTAGTGCTCCCCGCTGCCTTGTGCCACTCAACATTTAGAGCTAGAAAAGGTTAGGGAGAGGGTTTTGTGTGGGATTCAAGACTGTGTGAGGAGCAATGATCTGAAAGAAAAAGTTCAGCCCCACGTCTGCTGCTGTGGTGAAGGCAGCTATGGAGTGCTGAACCCAAGCCACCACTTAGGAACAAAACCAAGTCAGTGACAGCAATATAAAAGGGGTTAAAAACAGCTAAGCTCTTCCAAACCTGTATGTAACCTTAAACCAAATATTAACAGAAAAAAACCCTGGCATTTAAGTTGGCACTTAACTCTAGTTAATGAGGAGTTCAGATTTCCATTCTAACCCTCTTTTTCTGTTGCTTGTAATTTTCTCAAATAAACTCCGTTTTGGGCTGAAATTTTCCATGCTTGAGATTTTTTTTGGAAAGTTTATACAAAATCAGTTAAACAGTTTATTTATGTTAGCACTGAAAACAAAAAAAGCCACACAAAAATATTTCCATGTATGTTCTGATCAGATATTTTCTGCTTAATGAACTCACAATCAACCACAGTAAGGAATTTCCAAGTTTTCCTTGTGTTTCTCCACAAGAAGTTTAAGAAAAATCCCAACAACAAACAAACACAAAAACCTCAAGCCAAATCTGGACATTGACAAATTGAGTCTTCAAAGTCTTTTGAATTTCAATTTCAGGATGTTATGGAAGTACTTTCTGTCTTTCAAGAAGTGGTGGGAAGATTTATAAATAGTTGGAGTGGCATCATCACCTTGAACCTAACGGTGCTCATTGGATATGTTCACACAGCTCTGAAAATAAATTTTGAAAGTGTCTACTAGCATAACATGCCTCATAGCCTGTTTCTATGGGTATATCATGGGCTGCACATTGGGTTTGACCACTTTGAGTTAATTCCACCTGAGATTGTTCCAACCAGCCTTGTGGACACAGAGAAGATGAATTTCACCTGTAGCAGCTGTGCTTCGGCTGCACCAGTCTGCAAGTTGTCTTGTAGGTCCACAAAGCCAGTTTTAATTGCCAGTGATTCCAAGGGGAAAAGATAAATTCCAGTAGTGCAAGCTCTTTGAAGGGCCATGCTCAGAGGCAGTGAGTCTTCCTCTACGTCAGTAACTCTTCTTTGAAGACTGCACCCAAAGTCAGCGTGTGCACATTGCAGTGTGGTCCTTTGAGAAGCAGCAAGTCAATTTTTTTGTCTAATGAATCAAAATACCTAAACACATGCATAACTATATATATATATATATATACTCATAGGTATGTATACATCTAGAAGTATAAAAAATATATATGTTAATTGGCTAAACATGCCTCATGGACAGTAGTGTTTCCTTGCTGACATGAGGTCAAGAAAAAGATGCCAAAACAGAGTTTAGCAGAGATTTTGATATGGTAAAAACATGGGACACTAACTATGCAAAACACTTTGAATATGTGTGACATTTCTTAACACAGACAACCAACCAAAGCAAGATAAATCAATTTCCCTGCTGGCAATGTGTAATATCCTTTGTTTTATTCACCACTAAAAATGTTATTAATGGCTGGGTATGTTCAGCATGCTTATGAAGAATGTATTTCAATCCCTCTGATGAACGATCTATCCATAGACAAAATAGCTTATTTCCACTGAGAAATCTTGCTAGTTGGTAACAACAACAAAAAAAAAACAAAAAANTGGCTACAACTTTGTTATTGATCCAAAAGGGTAAGGAAAAAAAAGGGGGAAAAAAAAAGAGAGAGAGAAAAAAGAGAAAAGAGGTCATTACTTGCAAACTCCCGCAGTCAGGAAGAGTTCACTTCCTTTGTATTGTACTTTCTTACTGCAGGCATTTCATTTCTGGGGAAAAAAAATGACAAACATTATTCTCATGAATGAAAATCCTGTACTCCCTTGTAGATTAGTTTGTATGAAGCTTCTCTTTTTCTCTCATGTGATTAAAGCCTCATTTCACCAGTGAGCATACTGAACAAAAATACCACCCTGGACATAATTCACAACTGAAGTTACTGGGTCACAGTTCCACAGAGCACATCAGTGGCAGTATTTCTGCTCTCTAAACTCACAGCCTTGGCACTACTTCAGCTAAATATTTAAGCACACATGAAGCACAAGCACAGGCATTTTTTTTCCACTTTTCTGCTCACGCTGATATTCTGTTGTTTTTAACCAGGAGTCTTATTACAGTTTGTCTCCGAGCAGTTTGGAAGCAAACAACAGGGAATGGTGCTGCCTTCGGGTAACCTGCTTTCACAGAACTAGTAAGCAAATGATGTTTGGCAAGGTCTGATGTGAGGGAAATGTGTTAACTCAAAACACAAAAAGCTCCTATAAAAAAAATCCATATCAACATATTTTGCTGCCTTCAGAGAGGGAAAAAAAAAAAGGGGGAGAGAAAAAAACAGGCAGACTGTCTGAACCACAGACTCCCTTCAGTCTCTGAAGCCCACAGACACACACTTTGTACAAATATATGATCTTATCCACAGACACACAGATACTCCCCCCCTTCCCCTCTTCCTTTGCTGCCATCCTTACTCACGAGGGTGGTATGTAGGCTGTACATAGTGAGCACAGACACTATAGTCTCTCTTGGCACACACGGCACTCAGGCTGGCACAGACACACAGGAGGATGTGCACGACTCCCGAAGCCAAGACGGGAATAACACAGTCAGAGGAATCAAAAAAACACTGTACTCTCCTACATAAGTACTACTTGACACTTCCAATGGGACAGCAAGTCCAAGAAACTTGAAAAGCTTTCTCCAAACACAAGGAATATTTCATGTCACTCGTGTTTTCTTGATAAGCACCATTGTACAGGGGGGGAAGCTGAGGAGCATGGAAGTCAGAGGAACTGGTTTCCCTCTTGAGTTCAGGCAAGTCAGTGGCAGGGCTGGGATAGAAGATTAGACGCCTAATTCTTCATTCATTCATTCTCACTCCTGCAAGGCAGCCTCCCAGGACAATCTGAAAGCAGATCTGAAGCAGTGCAGAGCACAATGGTTACCCCAAAGTCACAGCACACACTGACAGGTGGCAAATGCCACCAGCAGCTGCACAAGCAGTGAGTAGGAGGCACAGGAATTTTGCCAATGTCCTGGCCAGTTCCAGATCCACAAAGCTTCCTTTATTCCACAGTTCCTCCCACTCTACACCAGCGTCTAGCATGGGCTGAATTGGAAGAGGAAACGCCTCTTAGAGGGTTGGGAGACACTCATGGGTCAGGGAGGGGAAGGAATGCAGGGGAAGAAATACAGGGCTCAACTCTGCCCATCTCAGCTGCTCAGCCTCCTGACAGCTCACAATCATTGTACTCTGCTGTCTCCCCTCAGCCTGTACTGGAAGCACCAGCTCCTATTCATTCACCTTTCTTCTCACATGTCCTCACATAAGGCTTACTTGGTAGAAGATGTGCCATTTTTGGTATCTAGGAGAAATACATAAAACTAATAAAATTTTGATAATAGCAACAGCACCGAGACTTTTATAAAATGGCATCTTCCCCAAAAAAACTATGAACAATTTTTTTTTCTCAGTTTTTTCTGTATTACAATTTACAGGTTGTAATATATCTAAATGAGTGTTTAAAATTCTTTATCGATCCACTTCAGTTGATATCAGCTACTTCTTTACTTCACCTCCTTTCTTGCCAAAGATTCTCCACACTGCAGCCTGAACCAGGGGTGGGAAAGGTAAAACTGCCAGCTCAGCATTCACTGCCATGGCAGAACAATGTGCTGGGAGCAATGAATGTGCTGGAGGATCAGGAGCTCAGCTTGAAGAGGGATACTGCTTTTCAGGGTGGAAAATTGCCTCGTGTTAATCTGCACAATACTGAAACGCAATTCATTTCAGTAGGTAACACTTAGCTACAAGAAGTCACTCTGCTTTTGGCAGGGGAAAGCTTTTTCCCCCTCCCATCCTTTCTAGAGACACATGTCCCAGAGAGATGGCTGTGGTGGGGTGTTATCAAAATGCCTATACAGCTGGTGGTGTGCAAATCACTTTATTGTGGAGATGAGGAATGGGTGTCTAACTCTAAGCATGGGGACGATCCATCCTGGAGCAGGTGCAGCTGGTGGGCTGTGATGCTGTTACTGGGGTTGTATCTCAAATCCCGTGTCCAGCTCTGGGTCTGTCACTACAAAATGGACATTGAGGTGTTGGAGTGTGTCCAAAGAAGGGAACGGAGCTGAGGAAAGGTCTGGAGCTCCAGGAGGGGCTGAGGGAGCCAGAGGAGCTCAACCTGGAGAAAAGGAGGCTCAGGAGGGACCTTTTGGCTCTGCACAATTCCCTGACAGGAGGGTGCAGCCAGGAGGGGGTCAGGCTCTGCTCCCAGGAACAGGGACAGGATCAGAGGAAACAGAGGAAACAGAACCAGGGGAGCTTCAGGTTGGGTATTGGAAAATGTTTCTTCACTGAACAGGTGGTCAAACATTGAACAGGCTGACCAGGGAAGTGGTGGAATCACTCTCCCTGGAAGACTTCAAAACACTCAGATATGGCACTTGGGGACATGGTTTAGCACAGACCATGGTGTAGTGGTTGAATTATGCTAAAGGTCTTTTCCAACCTAAATGATTCCATGATTCTGTGATTCTACCCTACAATGCAATCCCCTTGTACTGTGGTGGTTCCATAGAGAGTCCCCATCCCTAGTATAATATCCAGTCTATCTGAAAAGATTACATCTGTTTGGATGTGAGACAAGCCATAAACTGAGTACAGAAGCACCAGTTCTCTTAAACGAAAAGAAATCTGCTGAAATCACCTAATGTTGGTGGGTTTCTACAGTCCTTTCAAACTAAAACTGAGCAAACCAGCTACCATCTGAATCTCCAAATGTGGTAAACACACGGTACATGGCTGCTGAATTGTATGAGTAGTTCGTTTGCTAAAGTTAACAAGTTCACAAGATGTGAAGTTAAGCACCTTTCAAGGTCTATGCAGGACCAGGATCAAGCTGCTGTATTTCAGTCAAAGCTGAGGGGTCACTGTGGGCCATGACAGAGCTACTGAGATCCAAGAACAATGGAGAGATGTCCTGATACTTGGGGATTCTCATTGAAGCCTGTGCTCAGATGCCATCAGATGCTGATTTAGCCCTGAAGAACCCTGACACTGGGAAGGGACCCACACACAAGAATGTCTATTAAGTTGATGTTGGTTTTAACTGGTTCAGGGATGGAAAGCTATGGTGTCACAGAGAGCCCCGATGTCCCTTGGTGGAACAGGCGGTTAATTCCACATTACAAGAGGTCTGCTCAGAGACTTGAGGTCAAAAGAGCTCCTAAAAGGATTTTGAAATTTTCTCGTAAATGCTGGATGTTTAAGTTATGATTAAGTCATGTTTACCCGTTAATTGTGCAGTAAATAAAGCTGTGGCTTTAACCTCCCAGTGACAGCGAGGCAGCGTGTTAATTAGGGCTGAGAGCCCACCAGGGCTGCGCTGGGTGGGGGCTGGGAGGTAGGGCTGGGTTATCAATTCTGTTGACATGTGCTGAGCGCTCTGCGGTCACACCGCGCGCCCGGCAGATCCAGCGCGGGCTCTCCCGCTATGAAAGGGCTGCTGTCTGAAACACTTGGCTCTCAGTCAAAGTCTCAGAGCCTGAAGATCAAGAGTTGGTTGGGTTGGTTGTTTTGGGGTTTTTTTTCCCTTGCTCATTTCTATTAGTTTTTATAGATCCACTTGCCCACTTACAGGGGGTTGCAGGGGGAGGAACAGGCTGACTCATACAGCAACAGTGCAGGAGGCTGTGGGGAGAGGGAAAAGAAAGGGTGTAAAAGTTTGACTTGCAGATCTGCTTCTATTTACTCTCTTCCCACTATTTCTAACCTCAGCCGTTTAACAATACTTGGAACTTAGTCCTGAGATGGGATGTGAAACTTTCCCACGGGTTGAACTTCCCTGGATTCAGAAATCTGCACATGAGCCATTGCTAAACATTTACCAAAGCTGTCTACTCTCAAGCTCCCAGGATGTTCCTAGGGCACTAAATGGAGATGCAGGGTAAGAGATGGAAATGACAGATAATTAGGAAATGTGAGGAGGAGAAGGTGATGAAAAAAGCATTTGGTTGTTTCACAGAAACACTCTTGCAAAAATGCTTCCCCAGGCAGAAAACAGAAATCTAAATATTCTCATGTGAACTTCGTCATGTGCATCTGCATCCCAAATTTATACCACTCGTGCCAGTACCTTTTCTTTGCACCTCTATTCCTTCTCCACAGGACATTTCTTCTGAACTTGTCAGGATCCTAACACATGAAAATGCAATGATCTGTTACAACAGTAAGTCAGTCCTGATTCACAAATCCAGTCCACAAACAAATTGCACAATCAAAATCCAAGGAAATTCTGAAAGAAAAAGGAAGAGATGTCAGTGCCTGAGAAATTATTATCTGGTGAGGAGAAGTGGATGGATCTTGAAACAATTCAGTATTTTGTTGCTTGGGGTTTTTTTTTCCTGGTAGCATAGAATTTTCTTAAAAGAAACCACAGTACTTGAGATATTGCAGTCCTGCAAACACAGCTGCAAGCTACAACCCAGGAAACACAGATCTAGTTCTCACTTGTGATTCATTACATCACTTTCCGCCTGGTGACTCCCCATTTTTGTCTGCCAGCAATATTTGTTATAATAACAATCAATATTTTATTGTAAGCTTGTTGAAGCACAAATTATCTCTTGCAAACAAGCACAATGAAGACGTTAAATCCAACTATAGCAGGGAGCAATTTTTCCACAAACAGAACACATGGTCTCTGTCAGAAAACACTACTCATCTAATGTTTTTTCTCTACTTACATGAAAATAATAGATTTGCTTTCCCATTCCTCCATCAACAAATTATCATTGTAGGCTCATTATTTGCAGAGTAATTAAAGAGATTCTATCCAGATGATCCTTGAACAACAACAACAAAAAAAGTGGATGTCACTTGCTCCAGTATGAAAGCCATCATGTTGCTTAGAAAGAGTTTTCACCCAAGCTGATTTTCCAGAAATCTGTACAACTCACACAAAAATGCTCACTTTGCCATTCCGATGGGAACATCCACAGGTATGTGACAGTATCAGCAACACCAGAACAACACCTATTTCCAATTCATTCCAAGTGGAAATCAACCAGTGGGAGGTTAAACACCTTGCCTGGTTAAACACCTTGCCTGGTCAAACAGCTGCTCATTGGCATGGACTAAACTAGAACAGAAAATTCTAGGATCCTCTCTTTCTCCTTAATCCACTCAGTTCCACTGGCCCAGAAATTCCAAACTGTATGCAAGGCAATCACTTTTATGTTTTTCCCTTTTTAATCAGCCATAATAGGGAGATTTTGGTCTCTTTCAAAACAAAGCTTGAAATAAAGGACAATCTATCTTGTTATTGTTTGCCTGTCAAGGATATAATTTCTGGGAGACAAATTCCATGGACTATTTTGACAGTGCAAATTACTGTAGGATCCATGCAAAGAATGAAAATCGATTTCTCATTCCCCAAGGGCGTCTCCACACATGGCATATTAAATTAAAAGGTTTGAAGCAAAAGGTCCCTTTTACTTCTTCTTGGTACAACTCCTATTACTTGAAAGAGATATTTTGAAATACCTCACGCTTACATGCAGTTATGCATGGGGGTTTGCAGACACAACTTTAATTGGTCCCCAGGACCTTGCTTTGAAGTGATGACTCACAAAGAGCATTTTGTCAAGCCAACTGTGCCATAAAAATATTAAGTGTGGCTTAAAACAGTAAAGGTTTTATTATCCTGTTAACTTCCTGTCACGAAGCATTGCATTAAATTGTACTTTTAAGGGATTAATGACCTATTTGCTTCATTCCTTGCTACATTTGTGGTTATAAAAGCTATTAAAAGCCATGTTATCAACAACAGTGTTAATGAAGATATTGGAAAATCAGTCAAGCACAAATATATTCTAATCCATAGTATTAATCCAATTGCCTTTCCCTAGGAGAGGTTTTTTTTTAGTGTTCCCTGGTGATCTTGCATCTTTGTGGCCATTTTGTGGGCACAGCCAGGGAAGTTAAATGTTTGAGAAAGAAAAACAAGGAAGAAAAACCTGCACCTACATTACACAAGTCTGAAGCCCTCTCACTCAGAAAGGACCATCCAGAAGTGTGGAAAATGTCCCCATCAACACAGACAACAAACAGCACAACGTGCCACTATCACAGCTGAAAACAAACACCAAACTATGGGAAACAGCCCCCATTCCTGGGGTTGTTATTTTGGACAGACACACTACAAGACGGAAAATTAATCCAATTTATTCCGTAAGAGACAGGTCTGCAAAATCAGCTTTGTGAAACAATGATGAATTCTTGAAGTTTTTGTTTATAAATAGAACCGAGTCAATTGATTTCTTTGCTTGTTTGGCAAGTAGCTTATCCACAGAACTATATAGTTCTGGGAAGCAGAAACCATTCACGAAGTTCTGCTAAATTTCAAATCACTTTTGACTAAAAAAGATTAAAATGTAGGAACATTGAAATGTGTTGCACTTAGGCTCGTTGAAACATTTCAGAGTTGTATTTTTCACTTTTAAAAAAAAGAGCAGGATTTAAGAAAAAGAAGTTAAAGGTAAAACATTTCAGGCAGACCTAAAACAGGGTCACATTTTCAGTATCACAACTAACCCCAGCCCTCACTGTTTGTGTGGCTTAACATATATCTCCTTTTTTTAGCTATCAAATTGCCAACCAGTAACAAAACAGCAACAGACTGCTCCATACTGGTGTCCTGATTGCCACCTCAGGGGTTTTCACACCAAGCTGCCACCACCCAGAGTAAAAAGGACACCTGGACACTGGTCCAGCGCACTGATGAGACATCGCTGAAAGTCAGTGTATTTTCAACATGCCCAGACACTGCACAGCAGAGGAAAGGAGGGTTAAGAGTAAAAAACAAGTAACCAGACAACCCCCCAAAGTTCTGTCTTTCCACCTACAGTGATACAGGAGGTGCCCAGCCATGGGCACCCTCCCTGTGTGGTGATTTCACCTCTCCACCCTCAAGTGCTTTACTGGGACAGGGGCTGTCACAAATGGGGGCTCCGAGCTCAGCCATTTCCTTAACCCCACACAGCCACTCACAGTGAGAACCCAGCTCAGCCAGTTCCCAGCCTAGTCCCTCATCAATGGATCTATTATCTACACAATGCAGTTTTTAACATCTTATATGAAAGCCCCATACATATTAAGACGCATGGCACTCAATTTATTTACCTCAGAAAGGTGAAGAGATTCAAAAATTCTGACTAGTGAGTAATTTGTGCCAAAGTAAGGAAATAAATGTGAGCTTTGCTTTCTTATAGGTTATCTTGTTATTTTTACTGACTGCATGCAGTTACTGATGGAAGAAAGGTCGAGTGTGACTCTGCAAATGATTGGGAAACATTTGAAGAAGCTGCTCTCACCAGTGGAATTGTGAAAAGAGCCACCACTGACACAAAGTGCATATTTAGCAGCTCATTGCTTATGCACTGCAAAGTAGGGGAGTTCTTTCTTTACATCACCATTTTACTGTAAAAACACAAGAATTGCAAAGAAACTGATGACGAGTGGTTTTTTACTCTCTAAGTAATAGTCATAGGCTACTTAAGAATGCCTGCACAGGCATAAAACTGTTTTTTATATTACATTAGCACAAAAGAAAAAGGAGTGAGGAGCACTTTTCTCCTTTTCAAATTTTCAAAACAATTTCCAAGGTTAACCTTCCCAGGGTGCTGCCATTTACATTCAGCTGTGTGTGGCTTAAGATACCTGACTGGTGTTAGAAGCATAGATATGTCAGCTGGATTGGTTACTTGCTTTTTATATTTTCCTTTTATATTTTCCTTTTGTTTCTCTGCTTTTAAGATCTCTTTTAATGCCTTCCTTATTCCACTCTCTCTTTCTTCCTCTTTTTTTTTTTTTTCTTTCCTCTGATTACCATGGTAATCAAGGATTGTTGCTCATCTATTTTTCCTTCCTTTCTAGACAGTTGTTGTGGCCTTTGTGGCCTCTTACTGCCTATTTCAGGACACAGGTAGAATCTGTGGAATAGCTTATTCAGACCCAGAATTTCAGGATATGCAGTTCTCCATCATGCACTTGTGTCCTTGGGAAGCACTGAGTGCTGGAGAGGAGCAGCCTTCAGCAGTCAGGACAGTGAACAGCCCACGGAACCATAATTCCCAAAGCCTGGATGTAGATCCTCCATTTACTTGATACCAAGTGTTATTGATGCAAATGTTGATACAGGTTGACAGCGATTTGCCAGAAATTTTGGTTCTGCATAATTTGACTCTGAAAATTATTGGAAACAGAAATTTATATATAGGTTACAGGTTTAAAACCGAGCCAGCTGTTTATGAGGGAATGCTCTGCATTAAGGGAGCTTTCAGAGATGTTGAAGAAAGGCTTTTGTCTCAGATTTCTGGGAAGAAGATAGGGATTTTTTTATATAAGTAGTTTTTTATAAATTTTGTATGACGTATTCCTGAAAATCTCCAATGACTTTGAACTTCTAAAGCTTTCAATCCAGATAGAGGTGGAGAGAAAGGCAAAAAATACATGCCTACAGCCATGCACACTCTTTGGGAAATGCATATATAGCATAAGCAATAGCACAAAAAAATCCATACCATAGCAGACTAGCTCATGTAGAGTCAAAGGAACTAAAGCTTAGATTAAAAAGATTTTTAAAAAGATTAAAAAGATCTATTATTAAAAGCACTCAGGGAGCAAATGCTTGTACCTGATATTACATTTCTCAATTACTCTGATATATTTGATATTCCTATCAATGAAATAATTCTTCATGCAGGGGGAATAGAAGAAATATAGACTAATATAATGCTGGCTGTTGATTCTGATTGACAGCTGTGAAGTATGGCCACATCTGGTTGTTAAAGTTTAAAAGGATTTTAAAATTAGAAGTAGCGTTTCTGAGCCTAGCGCTGAAAAACCCTGACATTTGCTGTACAGGGAGCAGGCTGTGAGAGGGATTTCTATCCTGGTTTCCCACCCAGAAGAATATATTTACTGTTCAAACATATTGAGGCAGGCACCCATGGAAATCAACGGGAAAGCTGCCATGGGTTTTAAGGGGAGCAGAATCTGTCCCTGTGTGTAAATATACAGCAATACCTTTTTTCCTCTGACTGTTAAAAACCGCCATCACAACTGGATCGAACCTGGTTTTAAACACTCAGACCTGGGGGCCTCTTTACCACAGGAGTCTCCAACGATGTCCATCCTTAACATCACACCAGCTGCCAGCCGAAGGCTCTGAAATGCTGATTTTAATCAAAATCTTTCCTTTCAAATCTAGCTTACAGTTTACTCACAGCGCAAAAGTGCTTCTCAGCACTGGAATTTTCAGGATGCGATGCTGAGCCAAATACTGCAGGCACAGCTTGCTCATAAGACAGCAATCTCGTGGCCCACCTTGGAGGCTGTAATAGGGCTACTGTACTCAGCCTCCCACCCTTGGTGAAGCCCACTAATAACATCTGTTTTATAGCATTCACTCCTGCAACCTGCTAGTTCCTTGGCTCTCCTGCTGTCACAGAGAGGATGTGCTTTACTATGCTGCAGGTCTGGTGGAAAGTTGTCAGACTTCAAGCCAAATGTAAAAGCAGCCAGTGCTGAATAAATGACTTGAAATACTTTCTCCAGGGACCCCTTCCAGGTCCAAGATAGGCAGATTTGGCCAGTGTTTGTAGACAGTCTTGCTCAGAGGCAAATTAAAAATCAAAATACAGACACCGTTTGAAAAACATCGAAAGCTAGACTCAAACATCCACCATGTATTAAGACATTCTTATATAAAAATAACCACAAGGTTGCAAATTCATACTTTCCTACTTGGTGAGACCAACTGCAACCAGGAATAAACCTGGAAATGTGTGGGGCAGACTGCGGTACTGCCTTCAGAGAAAGCATAAAACTGGAGGTGGAAAGCTGGAGTGAGAAAAACAGGACGCTGTGAACCTGGCAGTTGAATGGAGCAGTGGGTGGCACAGGGAGCAGGACCCTCACCTGCCCCAGTGCTGGCCATGGGAGCTGCCCCAGTCAAGCCAGTGGAACAAAGCAGGACACTCACTGTGGAAATACTGATGCTTTACCCGGGTGAGTCCATGGCACCCTCAACACCCAACTCACAACCCATCCCTCCTCATGCCTCGCAGCTCTGCTGGGGCTGGAGCCCACACTGCAGTCTGGGAATCTGGATGCCAGCCCTCAGCCCTCAGACTGTAGGAACACATCCCAGTTCTGCTGTGTGGGGTGAGAAACAGGAGGGGCTTGCCAGCAGAAGGTTTGCCAGGAGACTGGAGGGATCCTGAGAGGTGGGGCAGGAGCAGATGCAAGGTAGGGCAAAGATCTCCAAATGCGTGGGCATCACAGAATCACAGAATGGCTCGAGTTGGAAGGGACCATTATAGATCATCCGATTTCCACCCTCTGCCATGAGCAGGGACACCTTCCACTATCCCAGGTTGCTCAGAGTCCCCATCCAACCTGGCCCTGGATGTTTTCAGGGATGGGGCAGCCACAGCTTCTGTGGGCAACCTGTGCCAGGGCCTCAGCACCCTCACAATAAAGAATTTCTTCCCAATATCTAATCTAAACCTCTAAATCTCTTTCAGTTTAAAGGAATTCTTCTTTGTCCTATCACTACATGTCCTTACAAAAAGTTCCTCTCCAGTTTTGTTGTAGGCTGCTGTTAGGTACTGAATGGGGAGCCGTGAGCAAAAGCCACCTATCTTATTTCATTATTGGGGGTTTTTGCACCTGCAGAGCATTAGGAAAGCCTGCCCTGCAGCTGCCAGGCGTGGCTGCATGAATGACACACAACTGAGGGGGACAGGACACCACAGAATGGGTATAGAAGAGTGGTAAAGTGGAAAAAGAGACAAGGGAAAAACTTTAAGCCAGTTTTGCAGCCAGGCTTTTATCTTAGAGAGCTACAACATCAGACAAAACTAATCACCTTTCCAATCAGCAGCCCTTTCACATGGCCCTGGTTCTTCTTGGCAGTCACTTTTTAGATTCTCTGGCTGGGTTTATAGCCTGGCTACGTAAGAGATTTTTGGGCATAACCAAGTGGCACAGAGGTCTCCTGAGTGCCACAGGACAGGATTGCCACCAGCATCTTGACCCTGTCAGACTGCAGGCTGTGCTCAGGGATTACTTGGAAGCAGCCACGCAATTGTTACTGCAGAATCTTTTTTACAGCTATTGCTTCCCACAACACAGAGAAAGTAATCTCAGCCCACGAAGCTCGTTTTGGATCCTCCTGCTCTCCCTTTCTGTGGCAGGATCACGTAGCACAAGCCACCTCTCTTCTCACAACCTCATAGTAATTCCTCAGAGATCCAGGAACTGATAATTCTGCCTCTCCATGTTACTCCTCTTTCTGTACATCAACATCAACCCCTCTTGCTGTATGGGACAGCCAGAGTTGTTGTGAAAGTTACAGGGATCCCCTAAAAGCCACTCATGACATGAGTCATGTCTCAATGCTGCTGTGGTTTGGTCAGCAGCTAATCATTGCAAATCCATGGCACAGCTGGAACAGACCACCCTTCCAGTCAGCACTGCCTGGCTGGGGACGCCTTTCATTTTGTATTCACTGTTCTTCATTGTTTTCATCTGCTCGTCAATCCCTTTGTGCGTGTGCCACTGTCCCAGTGATACGGAAGCAGCAAAACAGAGAGGAGCCTGTGCTTCCATGAAAATTAAGTCTATGCTTACATCCATATCTGAACAGAACCTCACTCAAGCACTTCATACCGCAAGGTTAAAATCTTAAATCAGTCATTGCAGGATTCACTTTTTGTGCAGGTATCCTAAATGCTGCTGTATTATCTGGATTTGGAATGATTTGAAATGTATTAAAAAGGATAGTGAGGAAAAAACAAGCAGTAAGAAGGAGATCAGAATTCAGGGCACACTTCCAAATTGATATTTAACATAACCTTCAGCCAACTCAAACCCCCTGTGAGACAGTATTTGGCTGCTTTAAAATGTTTGTTTGCACACCAAAAGTAAAATTCCGCCAAACAACATCACAGCTTCACTACAACTTATTTTAATTATAATTTTCAAGAGGAAACTACGAAAATGTGAGTTAGCAGGCAAAAGGAAGAAATAACCTGGAATTAACCACATTCTTCAGCTGTTTAAGCACCACAGCTTTCTAGGCTAGACAAGCGCTTTGAGCTGTTTCAGAGCCCAAATTTCTACTTTAAAATGATAACACCAACTTTGTTTCATTTATATTCATTAGGCATTGATAGTGCTCTTCATACAGTATGAGAATGGGCTTGTGTGGGGGTAGGTTAAGAGCAAATTTTCCCCATTCATTGGGGAAGGAAATGGAGAGGAATAATCACTTTCAAAACTGAAGCAAGAAAATGCTTTTCCTGTGTTGCTCTAGTTAACTAGACATCAAATAATTAGTCAAAGTGGTGGTTTTTGGGGTTTTTTAAAGTTTTTCTAGATTTGAAAAAAAAAAATAAAGCAAAGCTTCTCATGGCCTTTAATGCATAAAAGAGCCTGGGAGTCCTGGAAGATGCCAGGAGAAATTCTCAATGTGCTCACTGACAGACAAAACGCTGTAAAAGGTTACACAGAAAAGTCTGTCTTCAAGAAACTGATAGGACCTCATGCCAGCTCTGGAATACCTTGAATATTGAAAAGAGCTGCCAATGTTTATTATTGCACATCCAATTTGTTGCCATAAACAGTTCAAAAGAAAGTGATTAGCTTCACATTAAAGAGGCTCTGCCAGCAAGGGAACAGAGAACGTCAGAGATGCCAGAGCCCAGGGCTTTGCTCCTGGCCTGTTGGGAACGCTTTCAAATCAGAAATCAGCATCAGACAGGAATAGTGCTGGAGGCAAAAAGCAGAATAAACTGCAAGTTAAACAGAGTGTGACTGTGTGTGTGTTATTATTGTGTCTTACTGGAGCGCTGTTATTGCAAGCCCATAATGACATCATGATAAAACTGCAGGCAAATCCATCATATTTTTATAAGGGATCTCAAGGCTCTGGAGTATTTTGACTAGAGGGGAAAGCAAAGTCAATCTCCCATCTTCCATAGCTAACAAGAAGTGACCTTCTCTGAGTTTCCTTTGAAGGCTGTGCAGTTCAGCAATAAACATTTTTCATGCAATACATGTATCCTGAGTTGAGGAAAACGAGAGTTTTAGATTTACATGTGTGAGTTGAAATGGAGGCATAGGACAGGGAGAAGAGACATCCAGTTAAAACCAGGATACACTCACAACATGGCTAACACAAATGCCCAAAATGCCAGTAATGTGGGAACATGGATTTGAGAGATCATACACTGCTCAGCACATCTACCCCTTCCAGGCCCACTAGTGTGTTCTAGTCAGCTCTCTCTTCTCAAACAGGCAATTATCACTGGTACTGAAAAACCTGGGGAAAGAGATTTCCATCCTTACCAAGTGCTGCAAAAAGACATAATTATAATAAGCCTCCACTCATGGAAGCTTTTTACTTCGTACAAATAATCTTTTCAGAGCCAAACCCATGTATTTGTTCTAGATAACAGATGCACTGCTGTTGCAAAAGCAGGCTGTGCACTTCATGTAGCAGCTCAGTATAGCAACCCCTAGCAACATTTTCTTCCCCCCATCGTGGGGAAGTCTGCATCTGTGCTGGAATAGGTGAGATAGCTGCTTAAATATTTACTAAAGGAACTATATTATATGATAAATGTTTATAGAATGCATGGGGTGCTTCACAAAAGCAGTGAACTAAAGCTGTGGAATAAGTGCATTGGGTTTACCCTTGGTATATGAGTTTACTTTTGGAAATGTTCTTGAACAATGCAAAGTATGACACTTTTACAGCACGTGACAAATGGGAGTTTGTGTTAAAATCATATTTGGAATTGCAAGTTTAGGACAGAGCATGTAGATCATTAAAAAGTCATTAAATCCATCTTACCTGGGGTGTAGATCCATATAAAACTTGAGAATGTATAAGTTTCTATGTTTCAAATGATAAGATTATTTTAACTCAGTGGTTTTTATGTGCTGGAAGCATTAAATTTTTAATTAGGCACTCAAAACCAGTTCGAGGGGGACCATCTGGAAATTAATCTTTTTTAGATAAAACTTCCCTTAAAGTTGAAGGAAAAGAAAAGCTCTGCAGAAGTAACAGTGACAGGAAGATTTTTGGAGCAGGGGCCTGGATGAACAGACTCCTTTATACAGAAACACAGACCAAAAGCAATGGAACCACAAGGTCCCTGTGGGTTCTCACCAGATGAGCAGCTGAAGGTGTCACAGACTGGCACAAAAGGTACCCTGTACCGTGGTCAAACAGAGCTGGTTCAAACACATGCAGAAAAGGGAGTTTTCACTCCTAATCTCACTGGGCTGTGAAGTGCCACCAAGGCAGATTAATTCTGATCTGAGCCTGCTGAGGAACGTTTCTTCATACCAAAAACCTCTGAATGCAACACAACCCATCTGACCCAGAACAGACTACACTGACAACCACTTGGAACAAGTCCACTGTGAAGCACTGACAGGGTTCTAGGAAAGGCTGCACATCTTTTCTTCCCCTATCCAGCCACCTCTTACTGCTTTAAAAATCCACTCTCAGGTGCAAATCACAAGGATTCAGCCCTAAGACTTCTGCTCTGAGTATTCCCCACTGGCTCCTTATTCATACAAATCACCTGCAAACCATGGAGATCTGTGATGGCAAAGCCTGGGAAGTGGCTTTTCTGAGACCACTAAAAAAGTACTATGCAATATTCTACAACCCTGCCAGATCTTTGTAAGAAACTATCAACTAAATAATTTTCACAGTTGTTGGCCCTTGTGGGATTCCACCAGCGTCATAACACAACACCAAAACTGGTATTTGCTTTGCAGATTTGAGCCACAAATTGATAGATTATTACTTGTAACAGAAAGGCAATTTTAAGTGAACAATGCAAAGGTGCAGTGAAGAACTTTGGGTCCTAAATATTCCTTAACAGCTACTGCTGTCAGAGAACAAGGGACAGATAGATGTGCAAGGCTGCTCCCTCTTCCCAAAATCATCCACAACATGCAAGGGCTTTGCCAGTCACAGGAAACACAGGAGATGGGAAAGGAAATGAAAGGGTGCAAAATGAGAGGATGTCTCTCAGCATCGGATGAAACAAACTCTGGCTTAAAGGAAGTGCAGAAGTGGGCAGATGGTGGACAGACATCTGCACAAAAGTGGTGTCCATCCAAACTCAGGTTATCACTTTGTTGTACAGATATAGACCCTTTACTTCCAGGTACTTTTGTTTCTCTGGCTCTCCTTCTTTGCACATGCACTTTCTCTGTTGCTACACCTAATGCTAAAATTAACCCCACTGCGTGGTTCTCCTGTTCCTGACAGGAATGCGTCACACGATTCCTGTTTGCTGATCACTGCTCAACAGCTTTCAATGGACATGACAAATAAAATATATTTGCAATTTCTTATCTGGAATGCATTGCACAAAAACTGTGGAGATTTGAACTGGAAGAAGTGCACTTTCACACTGGAAGTGAGGCACTATTTCTGTCCAGATAACATGGCTTGAGGGAAGCCCACCCAATCTCATTTGTTCCATGGAGCAAACAGTGCTTTCAAAGTTGCAAAGCATTCAAAAGAGGAAGATACAGAAAGCTGCTTAGTAGAATTCACAGAAACATCTCAGAGTGATTGACTAGACCTTTTGGATGCCTAATTAGAAACACTTCAGAAAGCACTTAAGCACTGAACTTTTGAATCAGAGTCCATTCTGAAGAGCTTGAAATTTAATGCCCCAATGTTTAAGGCATTACAGACCATGATAAAAAATCTTTGCCCCTTTTTTCCTATGTTGCCATTGCTGTACTTATCTGTGAACACTAAAATTACAGTGTACTCTGCATCTCAATTCCTTTTTTCATTGCACCACAACATTTTCCTGACCATTGCCTTCATTCACTTTTAAAGCACAAGTGTATTTCAATTCTGACAAAAACGCTGGCAGATTTTAGCATTAATATATATGATCCATGCTTGCTACAGAGGGTGGAATTCAAATCCCAAGTTTTCTGTCTCTGAAGAAAATCTTGAACTTCTGTGAAGACCTCCCACAGAAACCAGGAAAGAATTAATGGGCTGCTGAGTTCCTAATATGTCCCACCCTGTGGCACCTGAAGGAAGTAGGTGTTAGACTGGCAGGGAACAGCTTGACAGGTTGAATTTCCAGCTATTTATGGCGACTGACTGAGGGGCCTGGAGCCAAGGACGACTGTTCCCAAGTAAAGTCTGCCTTTGGCAAAGAAACCCTGGCAAAAAAGGAGTAATTTTTCTTGCTGCCAGTGACTTGGGGGTCTGTGATACCAAGTGGGATGGAAGTATTTGCTGTTGTTTTTTTCCTTTCTGACTTTTATTGATCACTGGAGGGGTAAGGAGGCTGCTGAGTGCTGGGCCCACAAGGGGTGAACGGGTTTATGTTCCTGTGTGTTTACTTTGGACTTCAGGGGCCATAGAGAGAGTGGAACTTTTTATGCAACACATCTGGCAGAAGAGAATCTCTCTGATTTGAGGGTGTTGGAGGGTGGATGGATCAACAAAAATTCAGAAGGAAACAATTTCAGAGTTAATATCAAAATATGTTGCTTGGAAAATGGATGTTCTCTGGGCATTATGGCCATGCTGATCAACTCTCACTCCTCAAAGTGACAGTCAGACCTCACAGCCAGGCTTGAACAGCTGCCTCAACCCACTGTGACCAACCTCCCAGTGAAACCTCCCTGCCAGAAAAGCCCTGCCCAGTACCCCTGCCCAGTACCTGTCCTGATGGACAGACAGGCACTCCTGTTTTGTGAGCTGGCTTACAAATGCTCAGACGAGGAACAGCAGGAACAACTTTCATTTGAATACTCCAGTAGCTGAAACAGATTTAAAGAAAAAGCAAGGGAATTAATGCATGGGAAATGCAAGCTTGAATGCCCTGAATTTAGTGTGTTGTATACAGATATTTGATGTGTAGACATCTTGGGGTAAATATTTTATTTTCTGAAAAAAATACAGTTTAATTATCCCACATAAAGCCTGAGAATTGTTTTTTTGGTTTGGTTTTGGGGGCTTTTTTATTTCTTTTGGTTTGGGGTTTTGGCTTTTTTTTTTTTTACTTAAGCAAATAACAAAAACTAGTTACCTATACAAACTGAAGAGAAAAGGGACCATGTCTACTGGGAGATTTGCCAAGGCACAGAAGATTTGGGTTTAAGTCTATCCTCTTCCTCAAGGATTTCAAATCCCTATGTGGGACACACCCTTATCTTTCCCATAGAGGGAAACCACCCCGAGGTGCTTTGTTCTCAAAAAGCTCCTGGAGCTGTTTCACCTTGCATGGAATATCAGCCAAAGTTCTAATCCTTGTACAAATAAATCTTTTGTACTTGTATATATTGACAGTAAAACAGGGATGATGCCTATCAGTCCCACATGACCATACTCAGGTCATTTTGCTGGCTATGGCATTATTACAGTCTGTAAGAGAAGGATCCAAATGCCTGGATGCCAGATTTTTTTTTTTTTTTT
>VZTJ01005270.1:71665-95620 GCA_013397795.1 Orthonyx spaldingii
GCCATTGTGCAAGCAAGCAAACAAACAAACAAAAATCTCATAGCACCAGGATATAAAGTAAGACATTTCAACTTCACACACCACATTTCTTGGTGCAAGGAAACACAGAAGTGCTTTGCTGGTCAGAGTCAGAAGTATGAGAGCAATGTTTTCTCAGTGACTCCCCAGCAGCATAATTGTAGAGACGTTCACATTCTCCCCAGATATTCCTAGGAAAACATCATTCTCCTGATTTTTTCAGAGCCAGTATATTTGATAAACTTGTGTTAACAAAGATGGACAACTTCACAGTGAAATTCAAAAACCACAGATGGGGCATATCAGAGATCATACTGTAACAAGACTCTCCAAGCCTGTGCCTCTTCTTTCATCAGCCAGTTGTACAGCTAACATCCCTTTGAACTCTTTCAGAATTATCTAATTCACTGAAACATGTGCCTAATTCCAAGCTGGTTCTTTTTCATTAACATCAAAAGGCTTTGGATCAGGCCCTATTAAAAAAAAAAAAAAAGAAAAAAAAAGAAAAAGTTTTTCTACAAGGCTATTGTGCATTTTTTATCAGGTACACAATAGTGCTTCTGTGACTCCTCTCCCTGCCTCAGCTATCACCATGCACACGTCAGCAGATACCATGCCATTAAAGAGTCATCCGTGTCCTCCAGGAAAGCTGCAGGAAGCTTTCTTGGCCTGCCAAGCAGCAGTTCTGATAAGGGATCACCTGCATAAGCAGTGCATTCCTACCACACCACCAACATTCTCTTCCAAGTGCACAGATGCCTCACCACAAATTACTGTGGCTGAAAGGGTTTGAGTTGCAGTGGAAGAGATGGGAAGAGAGAAAAAGGAGTTGTTATTTTAAAACCATTTGAAACTTCTTCTGCCTGATTCTGCAACTGAAAATTGTTCATGCTTGGAGGTTAGAGAGTGGCTGTCCCTAAGCATCTCTTTCCTGGATTTATCTCCACCCCTACCACCCAAAATCATGTTTTTATGGGCTTCACTCAGTTATCATCAATCAGTAATTTACAACTGCAAAATACACATTCTCAAATGACACAGCTCTGGTCTTCATAATAAATCAAGGCCCTACCTCTAAGAGGGCAAAACTTCCCTTACAACCAAGTGAAAAACCATTCAGTGGGATACCAGACATTTATAATAGCCCCAGCAGGAAAAGGAAATTGTAACAACAACATCCAAAGATGAACATAGAACCCTTGAATGTCACCTCCCAAACCACTGTTCAATTCCAGGTGTTTTAACCTCCGTGAATGGTGTAAAACTTGAAATTAGTAAATTAACACAATTAAATCAGTTAATGTAAATTAGACTAAGTTTCAAAGGAAATGAAGTAATGACACCTTTTACATTTCAGACCTTGCATAGGCTGAAGTCGTGTCCTTGAAGAGCTACAGATATTTCCCTGCCCTTACACTGTTGAAATCCCTTATATTGTCAATACTAAGTACAAGAAAGTACTCAAAATGCTACAAAATCATTTTTCAAAGCATGACTAATAAAACCAAACCAGAAAGTTTATAGAGTAAGTAATTTTGAAGATGCTGAAAGTTATTTCTAAAAGGTGTCTTATCATAAGACACATCTTTAATACATCTGGAGAACATCAGAGAGTGAAAAATCAACCGAGCAAATAATAATTAATTTCAACTGAAAAATGGATTCAGAGAGTTTGTGTTCACTACTCAGTTTTAAGTAATGGTCTAAGTACCAACAAACAGCAAAGATCTTTTCTCAGCTGCTGAATGTCTTTCTCTCCTCCGGAAGCATATATGGGTTGAAGATGTGCAGCACATCATATAACTGGGTACTCTAAAAATGGACCCTGTATAATCTGCCTTCCACTAGAAAAGCACATTATTTGCAGTGATTCCTGGTTTACTCTTCTAATTGCAATAAAGAAACGGAAACTTACTTTAGAAAATACTGACATTCACAGGATATAACAGCACGTGTTTACTGGTAATGTCACTGCTTTTAAAAAAAAAAATCCATATAGCATGTATAATTGGGAGAGTAACTTAAAATCTGTGAATGCATGATCCCTATCAGTTCACAAAATCCAGACTTCTTTTCCAAACTCCACTCTCCTTCTGAGGAAAAAAAAACAAAACCCAAACAACCCAGAGGTTGACTAAACTAGGCTCAAAGTTGGTTAGACAGAAACCATAGTCCGAGAACGGCAGTAAAGAGCATCAGCTCTGGTTCCTAAGCCTTACTGTGGGGCTGGGGAGCCACCCTTTGGTCATTGCTCTAAGTGCAAAATCAATAGAACCACAAACTCTGACAGCTTCTGCTCTCTGGGGAGGGCTCTTGACGAACACCTATAAATTCACTGGTCTTGCCAACAACTATTCCAAGGATGTCTCTGGTTTAACACCATTTACAGAGTGTACCTTACCTCTCAGGGATGGCAGGGATGAGTAATTTCTGTTTATGGGGGGCTTCGAGCATGTTTCGTTCTAAATGTTGTCGTTACACTCCGTGCCCTCCGTTCTCTATCCTGTTACTGACACAGACCAATTCCCACAAACTGAGCAGCATCATTTGTTACTGAAATGAGGATGAAAGGAAACTAAACATTTGTACCTTCATAGGTTTCTCTTCCCAGAGCCCAAAATTGACTAAATGAAATGGTTACACCTGAATTACAAACTGCTTTGTGACTGACAGTCACAGATGAGTGGTGAAAAGCAGAGCAACACACAGAAAAGACCAACAAACTGCTACCATATGATTTCAGCAAAATGGGCTGGACACTGATGTAGGAAGACAAAATCCTCAAAGAATGTAAAACACAGATATTTAGCTCAAGAGAGGTCAGCCGACAGGGCAGAAAGGGAAACCCATGGAAAGCAGCCAGAGAGATTAAAGTTAAGCCCCACACAACTCTTATTTCACATTGAAAACCACAAACCATTCCCGGAAAGGAAGAAACGTTTATGCTCCCTCTTAGCCTTGATGTAAGCAACCTTCTTAAATGCCTCTATATTTTATGAGAAGGGACTGAGTTCCCAGAGTTTTCCATTTACTTCTCCCTCAGGACTTTGGGGACTGTTGTTCTTTCTTTCAGCTCAGGATCATCCTCTACCATAACCAGCTTTTGCTGGTCAGTATCAAGGGGAATCAGTCCATGGGGCAGAGAAGATAAATAGTGGATACATAAGATCTGGATAATACAAACACAGCAGGAAAGCAGCGGTTTGGAATTTGGATACAGACTTGGGAACACCAAGACCAGGAAACTTAGGTGAACTACAGACTATTGGGTGACCAAATAGAAAAAAAAGAAAGGAAGAAGGAAAGAAACAGGCTGGAAATAGCCATCAGTTCAAAATACATGTAATTAGCAAAGGTTGAGGTAATTAGCACTTGTTGAAGCAGTTTGAATAGCCCAGGAAGCAGTTACAGCACTGACGACAAACGTACTCCTTCACATGCTCAGGAACTCTTTCAAACACTACATACCAGACAAACCTCGTGTTCCCACGTGGAACTTGTGGAGATGAAGAGGCCAGGAGCTGGAATGATCTCTCCAATGATCTCTCCATGGTAAGTTAGGAGCAACATGAGGACAACACAGAAATTTCCAGTTGATCAGACTGCAAGGACTCTTTGGCTACTTCTGAAATTAAGGGCCTTTTTCCTCCCACCACCAGAGAAAGGAGAGCACACCAGATCACTGAACATTTCCATTGGCTAAAAAGCAGTGTTTTAATTATTCTGTTAGTGCCTCTCAGACACTGTTCCTTGCCCCAAAATATAAAAAGTGAATATGAAGTATAAAACTGATAGAAAATTAACAGGGCACAAGACATTACAGTGTCTGGTTTCTTTCCTGAGGTATGGGGCCACACACATTGCATACTTTTCTGTAAAGGATTTTGTTTAAATAAAAGCATTTCTTTTTATTTCAGCCTGTACTAATGCAGTACATTTAGATTATTACACTAATTAATGCTACCACTAAATTAAACACCAGTATTGATTTGTGACTGGTAGATGTCAGTGTAGGAGGCCTTTGCACCATGGACTGACAAAAGGGTCTGACTGTATTTACAGTCAGAGAATCTTTGTCTTCTGCATTTGAGCAGGTTTTCCAGGTTTTCAAGGTGGTCACTTGATCACTGGAAGTTGAAACCAAGATAAACCCAAAATGGAAAGGCTTCTTCTGAAAAAGAGTAATCACACCTAGAAGATGATGAACTCATAGTTTTTGGAATTATGACTGCACTAAGTAATAAATGGGTTTGAAAGGACTTGATTTGATATACCCCACTGCAAATCCAGGAGTGATGGGTTTCCTTGTTTAACTTGTTAGGAAGAACACTGCAACTTGGATGTGATCCCCTCCACCAATTCTTGACTGTAGGGTACTGAATGTGGAACTGAAAAGAAATTTAGGAAAGCAAGTAGCATAGTGTGACTGAGATAATTTATCCCCAGCCAATGGCACCATGCTTATATTTATTCTGAAACGCTTCTGAAAGAAACATCTTAGGGAAGTCACCTTATTGCTCCATTGCAGAAGAGCAATTGTGTGGTCTGATACTGCTGTCAAAACACAGCAGCTGCATGATGTTTTCAAAGGAAGGAACACTCAACACACCAGCATGGAGTTAATTAAAGTCATGCACAGAGCTGAATGGCAGGCACCAGACTGGGTTGAGGCATTACATTCTCCACCGGGCTGCAAAAGTTCCATCCAAAAGATAAATCTTTGACATCCAAAATACCTTGTGTCATGTTTACTTTCATCTTTAAAGAGTTCAAACACAAATGCCCTCATTCTGGATATTTTCTGGGGGTTTTTGTTTGAGTTGCTACAGGTGGTTGGAAGAGCCAAGATTACTGTGTGAGCAGTGATTGGCAAGGCACTTCAAGACTGGTAAGTCTTTAGCAAGAACTGATTTCATTCAAAACCATGGGAAAGTGAGGAGCTAAAAGGATCTTGAGGGAACCATTGCTGTCTTCCCTTTGTACAACAGGTGGCTGTCTTCAAAAGAAGATTCAGATTCCTGAATTCTCATGAAGAAACAAAAAAGACATCTCCACACATTAGGAACATGTTTAAATCTCATCTTGTCCTGTGGATAAACAGCTGGAGCAGAACCAGCATCCCTGCCATGTGTTTAGCACACGTCCAACCTGGCTCTTCCCATGGTGACCCAGAGCTTTTCCTCTCCTTGTTGTGAGGACACACACATTCCACACCTGAGCAGGCACCTCGAGAAGATGCCTTTGCACGGGGCCAATCATGTCTGTCATTCTCTCGGGCAAGAGGCAGGAACTGGGAGAAGCTCCCAGAGTATCCACTCTAGAATCCCCACAAAGGAGTGCTCACAGTGACCACCTTACAGTGCTGTTTAGACAGAGGAACAACACTGGGTGGCAAACCTGAGGCAGCCGCTCCTGATGACACAAGGAAGAGCCAACACTCACGTGCCCCTGCTCTGGGGGACATTGTCAGGGAGTCTTTTCCAAGAGCCAAGCCTTCCATGTGTGTCCCAGATGAGTGTTACCACCTGGAGCAGGATCACCACTGTACATGCTCAGAGATATTTTCACAACATGCAGCTTGCTGCCAACTACAGTTTGATCTTTAACACTCAGTACTTCAGAATACAACAAGGTAACTAGAACTTAAACCTTTATGACAATTAGGAAACTCCACCCTTTGAATAAAGAGCCTTTTTACCTCTGTCTTTATGGTAGCAAGAAATGCTGCCAACTTCTGTAAGAGGAGCATCTACTTTCCAATCAGCAACTGTAGCCTTTAGCCAATTCCTACCAGTCCCTGGCAAAGCATTGCGCTACAAATAATTCCGAGGAAGTTCTTGATGGGACCCCAACTGCTGGCACCTTTTGAGAATCTCACTTGCTACCACTGAAGAGATGAAAATAGGACAATATAAACAATTTGACACAGTGTGCATTTGACAGAATATTGCTTGAGTAAAAATTGTATTTTGAAAGAAATAAATCCCGTTGTGGTTTTGGTTATACTGATTATTTACTTTATTGAATTGAATTTCCACTTTTAAAATGTATATGTTTTGTTCTACACTGTCTATTAAGATGAAGAATAAAACCAGACTGTTCAGTTTTGCCTTTGGAACTCCTGCATCAGTTGCCAACACAATAATTTTATGTTTAAATTGTGAACAACACCTGGTGAAATTTTAATCCAAACCAGTAAAATTTTTAAATCGAAATCTCAGAACTGTTTTTGGAAGCATTTCTCCTCATACTGGATTTTGAAACCTTTCTAGAGAACAGAACCAGTACTTTATGCCTGCATTATGAAACCACATTACATTCTGAAAATGGAATTACTCAGAGGGAGCAATATTTCATCAAAGAACAATTAATAAACTGAAAAGAAAATCCTGGTGCTGTTACACTTCTCGGCCATCAGGCAAATACATAGAACAGATCAGAATGTTTTGTCCAAAGGCTGGGAAGCGCCCCAGTGACTCCCAACTGTCTGTAAAGATGTTGTACTTCAGGAAGAGACGCTGCTCCAAGCTGGAAGAGAGAGTAATATTCCTACTCAAGATATAGACTCCATCGTTGTGGAGAGTGCAAGTCAAGTTAAGGCCAGATTTGGACGAGTTCTCATTGAGGTAGAGCCACTCTTTGGTGGCAATGTTGTAGGACTGCACAGTCAGCACGTCCTCGCTGGGGCTGGATCTCTGGTTTGGTCCGGGCTCGAGGATGCAGCCCCCCACCAGGTAGATGGTCTCCTCCACAGACAGCATCTGCTGCTTGCGGACGTGCACGTCGCACAGCTCCAAGTTGGTCCAGGAATCAGAAGTGGGACAGTACTGCAGGATGCTCATGTTCCTGCCTGAAACAGAGAGGAGACATCCACAAATCAATAATTCTATCACAAGGCACTAGTGGGGGAGCGTTTCTCTTCCCTACAAAGGGTCCCAGCCTTTACTGCAGATTGCTCACACACTGCAGTGCAGGAGTAGGGCAAGTCAGAGGAGAAATGGTGATCACTGACAACTGCAGCTCTTTGCCCTTGACAACAAACCTTGAACGTTCTGTTCCTTGGCACAGGGGGAAAAAACTTATGCTACTTCTGGCACATTACATGATGTAAACTGTCTGGGCATGCGGATTTTAGCAGAATAATCCCTACCTTTTAACTTATGCTTTTAATTTTGTCTCTGATTGATACATAAGAATTTTTTTATGAAGAGGGAAATGGAGCAATACTCTCCTCTCCAGAAGTGGTCACAGATGAATCGACCTATCATGAAGACAGCCCGTTTCATTAATGGCTTTCAAGCGATGATTTATCATCCAAACTTAACTTTGATACTTTGCATTTCATTCTAGAAATCAAAGTTTTATGCAATATAATTTGTAAAGCTGGTTACATTTCAGCAAGTGGCCTGGATGACCTACGGGCACCTTACAGAGAGAAACACACATTGTCAAAATCATCAAAACCAGGAACTCTGTGCTCTGCCATCAGACAGAGGCTCAGAAAGCTTCAGAAAGAATATGAAATCATCTCCATAACTCAGTTACAACTCAGTGGATGCATGTGTTTGCAGTAGTCTTAATTCCACAAAATTGTTACAATGCCAGCCTGATTTATGGTGCAGTGAAGACCCTGGCTGTGCTGAAGGCTTCACTAAATTATCACAGAATGCACAGGACTGAGTAAATTCAGTTCCAGTCTCTGGAGACCTGAGCTCAAATCCAACCTCAAGTGACAAGCAGGAACAGGCTTGCAGACTCCAGACAGGTCTTTTATTAAATCTGCTCCATGTTACCAATCTGTCCTGCATGATGACTTCCAGATGAGCTCCCACGGGGAAGAGCAGACAGGGACACACTGACAGGTCCTATAAGGGCACAGGTATAAATAGCAGAAATATAACTGGATTGTCATGAATGAAGTGCATCGGTGGCGTGATCAGGGGATGTTGCTCCAGCATTTGTACTCTGATTATTTTCATGGCAATGCTCTGTGAAACTGCAGTTCTACATACAGATGACCTTTGTCTACAAACAACATATCATTCTCTGACTCATGAAGGGGAGGAGAAGCACCAGTTAAGTTTCTATGACTGTCTATAGCAGTAAACTTTTCCTGGAAAACGTGCTATTCTAAAAGAGGTGTATGAAATAGAAGTCCATTGCAACATGGCTCTCACATGCTCAGTCCGCAGCCTGAGTCCTTTATATCCACTGAAACAACAAAAAAAAAAAACAAACCCAAAACAAAACCCACAATACAAAACTGAACACTACAGTGCCTGACATGGAATTTCTACTAGGATCTAGGTTCACAACCGAGAGGTGCAAATTCAAGAGAAGAACTTTATTCAGGAAGTGTCAGTATATTTTCCAGTGGGAAATTCCAGATTCTGCCATCTTTTGGAAAGTGCAGTCTCAGGAAAAAGCTCTACACAAATTTTAAAAATAGTCTACAAAATCTACCAAAACTTAGGTATGTGCAAAAATACCAAAAATTACTAAAAATAACATAACATAAAAATCATTAATTGCTGCATGTGTTTTATGTAGTAAACATAGAAAACCAGCAAATAAACCTTAGTGTTTCTCAGATCTTTAGGCCTTAACACTTTCTGACACCTCTACAATTTGGAAGGAAAATCACCAGGGTAATTTGTGGCAATTCTGGTTTCTAAGTCTGCTACCTGTCCTAAGCCAAGATGTCACAGAAAAACTGATTCTAGACCCTCGCTTAGGAAATTATTTTTAAAAACTTAAAACGCACAGGCGCTTGTTGTCCTGAGTCATTCTGGATTCAAACAGAAGCCTAAATGTGCTAGTTATCCACTGCTCATAACTTCATAGTGCTTTACTGCCCTACTTCCATCGAAAAAGGCTTTTAGGAAAAGAGCTAGGAAAAGACAGAGGGCAGCAGCAATCCCCTGGAGCGTGGAGGAAGCCAGAGGAAACTCACTATCCTCCTTCAGCTGAACCCACAGGTAGCAAGTACCGAGTCATGAGCCTGACACAGGGCAGCAACCCTGACATGCCTTGTTAGGAGTTTTAAAGGAATGGGATCTACATCAGCAATGTGCTGATCTTCCTCTTCATGACACCAGGACTAGGCAGCCTGATGAAAGAACAGCACAAGCATCAGAAAGGGAACTTGCCAAGTGCAGAGGGTGTAGGAGAAAAGCTGGTCCTCCCATAATCATGTAGCACTCTTAACCAAATCAGAGGTTTTTCTCCTTACCTCTTCTTTCTCGAGATAAAAATGAAAAACCCCTAACTCAGGTCTCCAGAGACAAATCTTCCCATTAACCCGTTTCAAACCCTTCTCCTGGTTCTCTTGTCTCATAGGATGTTTCTCTTTGGATCTGACTTCTCAGTACAAATGTTTCATGCCAAACATCTCTGAGTCCCAGTATTGGATACGAGGGAGAACAGTGGCCCCAACAGAGATCCTGCAGTGGGAATGAGCAGAGGACTGGGACTGCAGCTCTCCACACAGATACAGGCACATTTTCCTCAGAGAAGTCACCAGACTCTGGTCAGCATGGTTGGGACAAAATGTGTTTGAGGGTTTTCAGTACCAGAAGGACCGTAAGGGGTAGCAGCATGTGTTTTATAAACTTTAAAATGATTCAGAGCTCAAATCTGCTCAGACACTAGAAGGGACAGCTTGTTCTAAAGTCAGTTTAGCTTTGCTTGCTCTACTGTCTATAAAGGCTGATCTCTCTTCTAATGTCATTCTCTGTTTGGAAAGAAAACCCTTAAAACTACTGTGGTCAACTGAAGTGGGCAAAAGCCAAATTCAAACTTATGAAATCCTGGTAAATAATGAGTATTTGACATGTTTAAAAAATTGACTTCTAAAGCTCTGAGAAAATGGTCTTCCTCCCAAAAAACGACACTACTTACATAAGGAATGAACAAATGAGAGCTCGTTCTAACTGGTCTTGTTTGTCCACTGGATAAAAGAAAAGTAATTGTTAGAAGAGAATGAAACTTCAAATTCTTCCCTCTGTACAGTGTCCTCAGAAAATTTGTTACAGAAATTAAATAAGCTAAAAGTGTTGGTCCTTGCTTCAGCTTTTTATTATTCTATTAAGTTATTAAGGTATAGCTTGAATTTGCCTGTGAAACACTGCAATACTCGTAGTGAAAAGACCACAACATCTATCAATACAAGAGAAATACTAATGCAGGCAGGTATTTTCTATGCATTTTTCCTTCTGACAGTCTAAACCAGGTATTTAAAAAGTAAACCAAGTCCATCTGTTGCGACATCTCTGTACTATGTGATCAAAATCTAAGAAAAGGGGTAGTGGCTAAGCTGGGTGCTGAAGTACTCATCAGTTTGTTCTCTCAGAATAACAGAGCCCCAGGTCCACATAGGCTCTGAAAAAACCATAAATACCTGATTCTTCCCTGACAGAGCTATTTTTTGGTTTTTTTTTAATTTGTCCATTATTTTCTACCAGCAATTTATTTCTATGTGGTTTAATGAGCATTAGGCAGCCTTCTACACGAGTTCAAAAGCTTTGCTGAAAAACAGAAGAAGACTATCTGGGCCTTGAAAGCAATCAGGTAAAAAGGAACAAGAAGTAACAGCAAACTTGTTACCTCGTGCAGTGTACCCTCCAATAACGTAGATCTTGCCTTTGCATTCACAAGCTGAGAATTCTGCAAGAGGGTTTGGCATGGAGGCCACGAAATTCCACCAGTCATTTTCTGGGTTGTAGCACTCCACGTTGGAAAGGGACTGGCCACCGATGGCATAGAGCTTTCCACTGACAGCCAGGAGCTTGAAGTTGGATCTGAAAGAACAGATTGTAGCACTGAAATGAGTTGCATCCATGTACAGAAATGTACAGCAAAGGAAAATCTTCCTACCCAGGCTCTGACACCCTCATCACCACTTACAGCTTGCACCATCACTTCAGGTATCTGCAGTATCTGAACTCTTCTGTGCAAGGCCAAAATGCTGTAACTACATTGGAATTACTCAGGACAGTAACCAGTGACAGTCTGGAAGTTATTGATGATGCTGCTGAGACTGAGGAATATTTTGTTTTGTATTTCAGTCTGTGCCAGTTTAGCTCTAAGTGTTCAGTTAACCAATGTGCTCAGTAAATGGCTTGTTTCTATTAGGCTTTTAGTAATGTACCACTGGTAGAGAAAAATGCATTACATGGACACATGGTGAAAGATATAATTTCAGTTAAAATTGCAGAAATTTCAAACAAGACTTGATGGATGTCTGAGAATGCACACTTATCTTAGGCTGTTTTATGGAATCTCTTTAAAAACCCTAATAAAAAACCAATTTAAAGTGGAACACTTTGAATCATGTTCTGCATAAAGAAGGAAGGGAGAATCTTCTGTACTTTATTCAGCATTAAACTACTAAATACATCCTCTGAAGCAAGATCTATCTGTAAATTATGTTCTACCCGTAGCTGAACAAAACTACATTGCACTCCACGAGCAATGCCCTCCAAACTGGTCATTTATTTCTTATTCTGTTCCATTGCACTCACAAAATCCACACATGGCAAAGGGCAACTTTCCAATTCCTGAAGCACAAGAAGTCTCCCATCTCACACCCTGACAGAAACAACAGTCCACGGGTATTAACGGTGCAGGTCTGGAGAAAGAAACTGCAGGATGTAACGACAGAACTCTTGTATGCTCAGCTCTTCCTTCCAGCTAGGGAAGCTGGTCTAATAAAGGATGAGCTTTTCCTCTCCCCAGGAACAGTCTCACTGCCTAGAAAGATTGCTCCTTCTCTTCTGCTTAGCCAATGGAGATTTTACCATGAGTATCCCAATTAACTGGATGTGTGGCAGTCCCTGGCTCCACACAAAGCCTAACAGGGAACTGTGTTATGTCTGTAAAACTGGAGTGATGTTTCAGACCTGCACTGGCCTGCTGGGCAGCAAAGGGAGTTCCATCCTGCAGGAATCCAACATCCAAAACTCACTGCTAAGTACTTTTGCAGGGTTTTGTCTGGACAAAATGAACCCTGCCTAGCGGCAAACTGCTCTGCAACTTCTTTTTATTAAATGTATTTGGAAAAAGGATTTGTTTCCAGATGGAATCACTTTGTTCTTGTCATCCTGATACAGCTTTGGAAACTAAAATTCTCCTTTGAAGGAATTAATTGCTTTTTATTCATTTTTTTCCCCTGACATTTACGATTAGGTCAGTCTGCTCATATTCCCTCAACAGAAATTATGCCTTCCATTTTAGAGAATCCAGAAGAACATGGTACTCATACAATAGCAAGTATGAAATAAGGATAACTACTTGCAAAATATTAAGATTTTCAAAGCAATATACCTGCTGTAAAAGTTAGGATAGAAAAAAACATTCCACAAATTAACAAAGGGGCAAAAAGCACAGGGAAAATTATCTATTGAAAAACAAACAGCACAATTTTCAGCTTTAAATATTCTAAAAGGAGGCCACACACCTTTGTGCCAGTCATAGAACCATTTCCAAACACTTGTTAGAATGGATGACATTCAGTGGACACTTCTCAGATTTATGGAATTCATTAACAATAAGGCTCATTTTACTCAAAAGTAGCTGCAAGTATCCATCAGTAGACTGTATATGAAAGTTCGGACAATGGCTCAATATGTTATGAAAAACTTCTGCCATTCACCTCTCCATGCCAGT
Organism: Orthonyx spaldingii; assembly: GCA_013397795.1. Classification (NCBI taxonomy): domain Eukaryota; kingdom Metazoa; phylum Chordata; class Aves; order Passeriformes; family Orthonychidae; genus Orthonyx; species Orthonyx spaldingii. Next base: position 84,350 of record VZTJ01005270.1, read on the forward strand.
AACAGCAGGTGTCTTTATGGAGAGTGAACATTAGGAAATATTTAGTGCATTTTTACACTCTTCTAATGTGTTGGAGCAGCTGGAAACAAGGAAAGCAAACACTGAGCAGGGAGCCAGCTCTCCACAACCAACAACTGTTCCATGGACTACAGCCTGGAAACAGCGGGGCCGAATCTGTCAGATTCAACCGCGGTGGAACTCCACTCGCACCTGCGACTTGTCTAAACCTGAGGGATCAAAACGTACTTTCCGAAAACCAGGCCAAGTGGGTCCCTTCTTGCTGGGACCAGCCGAGGTATAAGCTGCTTTCTGCTGCCCCCATTCACTCTGAACAGAATCCCACTGAGTGGGAGTTGTGGGGTTTCACCATCGCTCAAAATCTGCTCTTCACTCAACGAAGTGCAAAGCGCTGCGTGCACAAAGGAAGGAAAACAAAACACACGAATGCAAAGGAGCTGGAGGTCAGAGAGGCTTTCTGCACACAAGAGAACACTCCACAACTTCCCAAACCTCCCCCCATGGCTCTGGATTGTGTTGGGTGCATCTGCAGGAGGCCATGGTGGCAGGGGCTATGAAGGACGAGCACACACGGTTTTTGTTCACTGACAATCTCACTCAGTGTACAACAAAAAAGAATCCAGATACTGGAGAGGACGTTCTGACCAGAGGGGTGGCTAAACATGGGAACAAGTCACCTGGGAGGAGGATTCCAAGGCAGGTTGGAATCTACGTTGCTGGAGGATTTCAAGAGCAAGTTAAACATGCTCTTTATTTGCAAGGTAGCCATGGTCGTGCTGTAGAACATGAGCCTTGGATTAACCAATACATCATTTGTTCCTCCCAAATGACCAACTTTATCCCTAAAATTTCTAAAAAATCAAATGGCTTCTTTATTCTAGAGTTAAAGCACTTACAACAGAGACAAGAAATCATGAAAGCACAGTTACGAAGCAATTCCACAGTGAATTACATATTTTCAATGAGTTATCTTTTTCCCCCCTTTTTATACTTCTTACATGAGTCTGCAGAGTACACTGCATCCAACATTTAGCTTTGAAAGTGTGTGATACATTTGTCATAAGTAAGGTATGGATGGCTCTAAATTAAAAAAAAAGTTTGAAGCCTACTTTCTTCCAGCACAGAAGAATTTTGGGTGGGGGAAAAAAAAAAAAAAAAAAAAGAAGAAGTAAAAAAGGAGGAAAGGAAAGGTCTCCTCAACAAGTAGCATTCCCCAGAAGCATCATCTCCTATAGTCCTGTAAGAGTCCTCAGAGTGGCAGCAGCTCAGGCACAGATTGCTCACAAAAATCATGTTCCATGTGTATGTGCATAACTCCAGCCACGGGCTTACATGGGTCTTCCAAGCCTGGAAGATTTACCTGCCATTAGCAGGAAGGTTCTGAAGGAAAATAGAAGTGGAATATACAGCTCTAACTGGCACATGCAGTAGAAATCCCATGAGTATATTATTTTTAAATAACAAATTTCAACAGACAGCGTTCAGTTAAAAAAAAAAAAAAAAGGCAACAGTTTGGAAACATATTCAAGGACATTACTGCAAGAGTCCCCTTCCTGACCCCAAAGACCACACGTGATCTTGGGCAACACTTACATGGAGCTGCTTCTGTTAAAAAGTTCAGGTCATTCTCCAGAGTTCCAAGTACTGAAACACTTCTAGACTCCCTTGTGTATGCATAAATTGGGAATAACACTCTCTAAAGCTCCTGGGGGCATCACAGGAATAATGTACAGGAGTTGCCTGTCGTGAACAAGCTTGAAACTACAGTAGTAACGCCCGTACACCCAGGAAAAAAACCAACAATGATGACCCAAACCAGAATGGCTGCTAAACATTCTGCGTATCTGGTGGCCTTTATCTTCTACTCAGAAGAAGGTTAGGACCATTTCATCTAAACATGTGCAGAGAATCCCAGCATCCTGGGATTCTGTATTACAACAATGGAAATAACTATGGATAAAAATATCATAGAAGTTGAAAGGTTTGTTTAGGGCAGAAAACTCTTACACGAACAGCAGAACAGCACAATTATATCCATAAGTCCTCAGCCTTTCCTCGAGGCCAACACATGCAGTCACGCATGAAGGACAAATCCAGATCCTCTGTTGTCCGAAGTCAAACCAACTTCAATGGAAACTAGAGCCCTCCCTGAAGGTATGTCAAATTTCATCCACAGGATGTAATTATATCAGCTGACATAAATTCATTTGCCAGACAGTCACATGGCTGTAATTCCTAAGCAGAAGGCTGGACAACCACCCTGCTTATTTTACTACAGCATAACAAACTAAAAATACAATGCCAAGCAAACTGCAGCTCTAACAGCAGCACAGATGTGTGGGAGACAGGCATCAGCACTGGTCATGTAGCATGCAAACCCCTCACATTAAAAATGTCCCTGCTCTTGCCTCCTGGAGCACAGGCCATCCCTTCCTGCCACAAAACACCAAGCAGGTCATCAGGGAGCTGAAATGTTATGTCAGATAGAAAAACTAATAATTAACAATTGCAGAGATGGGACTCCATGAAGCTGGTAAAATGAGAAACATGTTTTGTGAAGGGGTCAGCTGCATTTCCATGAAAAAAAAGCTCCCCCAATTACTCAGGGAGCAACATCCTCACTGCAACTTTGCAGGTGTAATTCTGGGTACTTTTCGGCCTGCAATAACTACCATGGAATATAAGACTAGAGATTATTCAAAAAATATCCATTTGCATGCTGCTTTTCTGCAGTAAATGACCAATATGAAAGTCTATTCTAAGGAACACCTTGCTGCCACCTGTGATGGGTTTGAAGATTAAGCTGGTATGCCAATGCATTGAAAACAGCTGTATTAGAAGAAAACACCCATGTGTTTATTTCAAGCACAATGATTATACATCCTAGCAAAAAAAAAAAAAAAAAAAAAAAAAAAAGGGCAATTATGGAGGAGAAAAGGCTGATCTGGAGTTTGAATACACAAACTGTATGGTGCAAAAAGGGCCTTGAAAAGGTATTTTTTAAAAACCCATGCTGCAGAATCATCACATCTAGTAACAGCTCTCTTGCTATAGATATCACACAAATAGAACCTCGTGACTTGATCAACGTGGGACTTCTGTGATGAAGTTTGTTTCCATAGGGTACACTGTGTGGGCTGACCCTATTCTCCTTTTCCAGCAAGGCCAAGTGCTCCCAGAACCATTCACACAGGTCCTGCTGTGGAATGAAGCCATCTAAAACATCCCAGTTCCCCAGGCACCTCAGGGAACTCTGCTCTAGGCTCAGCCTCTAAGGACAGGTCTGTAAGAAAAGGTGTTTGCAGTGTTTAAAAGCTAAACACCTATTTTACAGATTATAATTTTCCTAACACCGTTCCAAGCAGTCAGAAACACTGAGAAAAACGGTTTCTGATCAATTGTGGTGACTGATTAGGGAGGTGATTATTTTAGTAAAATTCTCACGACAACACAAGAAGTAGTGGGGGGGAAAAAAAAGTTGAAATGGGAAAGACCTAATTTTAGGTCAAACCCCTGTTTTGAGGGGGTTTAGGTGGCAAAAGCTAAATAGAGATTGGAATAGAGACTTCAGTTTGACCACTCAGATACAAAGCATTTATGCCAATGGTTTGGGTCTCCCTGCACGCTCTTTCAATTCACTGGATAGAGAAAAGTATTTCCATTCTACAGCGAATTGTGACCTCCTTACTTCTTCTTTTTCAGAGAGAAGAGATAAAATTTAAAACACTTTTACTAAAATGGAAACAAGATGTTGGAAACAAAGAGGGAGTCCATGTTAGAAACAAAGGCAGTTTGTTTTGGTGAAATGAAGGCCTTTGTTTTTATAACTCCAAGGTGTGGTTAAGGTAGAGCAGCCACAACCTTGGCCAGGGAGGAGGGCTCTCTTCTTGGATCCTCCTCAAGGCTAGGTCTCTATGACTCTTTCAAGCATAAACTACACAAGCGTTTCTGAATACGAACTAAAACATCAATGTGTAATAAATGGTTCAAAAGATAAAGGTAAAAAAGAAAAATTGTCAAAACAAGGAACGATTCACAGATCCAAATATTCCCATCAAGTGAGAAATTTCTCACCATCTTCCTAACATTTTTCTGGTATTTCACTGGAGTGCAGGCCTACAAAGCATTCAGGTTTTTATGAAAGTACAAACCACGGGATAACTGCTGCAGCTAAACTTTTTCAGCCATCTCCAGTTCTGGTAGGGACTGTAAATCGCCACTACGAGCAGGAACACTTGTCACTTTTTTAACTGGAGTTAAAACACACCACAAAGAAAGCAGGAAAGGAACTTTCTCATTAGGTTTGCTTGGCGGTTCAGAGCACAGACAGGTCTCGATCAGGTCCCTAAGGCTGAGCCGATGCCATGTAACTCAACAGGATCTACCTCGACACCAGGCAGGGACACACGTGTACCCCAGGGAGCAGGGGTTACCTCTTCTGGTTCATCGAGGCCAGCTGGCTCCACTCGTTCAGGCACGGGTTGTAACAGTGCGCGGCCGAGATCTCCTGGCTGGTGATGCGGTAGCCGCCGACGATGAACAGGTAATTGTCCAGCATGGCCGAGCCGTAGCCGCGGACGCTCACCAGGTCCGGGGGCAGGTTGTTGGCCAGGGGCAGCCACCGCTGCGCCTCCTCGTCGTACCTGAGCATGGGCCAGGGCGCGTCCCCCGCGGGGTGACAGCCGCCCATGAAGTCCCCGAGCAGCACCAGGGTGGCCGTGCCCCTCATGCGCCGCTCCCGCAGCTGCTGCTGCAGCGCCGGGGGCAGCAGGAGGTGCGGGCGGGCGTCGGGCCGGCGCAGCACCTGGTGGTAGTGCGCGGCCATGAAGTCCAGGCAGGCGTCGTGCAGGTCCTGCAGGCCGTACACCTGCGCCAGGCGGTGCAGCTCGAAGCAGTTGCCCAGCCGCACCTGCGACAGCAGCAGGCGCAGCAGGGGCGTGACCTGCAGGTAGGACGCGGCCTCCACCAGCTCCTCCAGCAGCGGCGGCTCCTCCTCGCCGCCCTCCTCCTGCTCCAGCCTGGCCAGGCAGGACGTGTTGATGAAGTCCAGCACCAGCTCCAGCCCCAGGGCGCTCAGCCCCCCGCGCAGCAGCTGCTCCTCCTGGCCCTGCCCTGCCTCCCGCATTCCCGAGCGGTAGAGCGCTCGGAAATAGTCGCTCTGCTCGATCAGCTTCCTCTTGCACACCGGGTAGCACTTGTCCCCCAGCCGGATCTGCACCACCTCCTCCCCGGCACCGGCCCCATCGCCTGCTTCCCCTTCCCCCTCCTCCCCCTCCTCCTGCCGCCGCCGCTCCGCCAGGGACATCGCTCACCGCGGGCCTGGCCGCGCCTCAGCCCGGCCGGAGCCGCCGCGCCGGCTCCTCCTCCGCCCGCCGGGATGGGACGGGCCGGGCCGGGCCGGGATGGGCGGAGCGGCCCCGGGATGCCGGGAGGCGTCGCCGCCGCTCCGGCCCTGCAAGGAGTCGCGAAGGGGAAGTGAAAAAACAAAGCCGCGCAGACAGGGAGGAAAGAAGAAAAAAGCCCGAAAAAGGCAATGTTGAGCGCTGCGGCCTTGCCCGCCGGGGGGGCCGCCAGGGCATCCCCCGGGCCCAGCCCCGGTGCGTGTCAGGGACACGGTGGAAAGGCCAGTGCTGGGCTCCAGGGGACAGCCCGGAGGCGCAGCGAACCCCCCTGGTGCTCCCCTCTCCTGATTTGGGCTGGCATCGCAGCTCCAGCCGCAGCGCTCGCCCCTTGCCATAAATGTACCGCTGCATCCCTGGCGAGGGGGAACGTTCCCGAGCCGCACGGGCAGGGAAGAAGCAGCGTGTGTGTGCCTGGATCCGCGCACAGGCAGAGCGGAGGAGGAGCGGCACAGCCAGCCGAGTGCCATCGCATCCCTTCCCGAGCAAAATCCCCCCGGGGCTCACCCTGGGCACGGCCAGTGCAGCAGTGGGACTCGGGAGTGGCAAGTGCGAGACAGAACTCTGCTCTGACCCTCCTGATTCCCTGCGTGTCTCAGCCCCCGGTTTGCCCCGACACTGCATAAACTGTTCTGCTGCTCTAGCTTTTCTATTTAAACTAAGTTCCTGGAACAGGACATGTCATGAGAGTGAGCTACGTACCAGGGTCCTGAGTGTTTGACACGAACAAGGAAAGAGCAAATTAAGAACTGAGCATCTTGGGCAAGGGTAAAATGATAGATTTGCCGTTTGCCTTGTTATATTCTTGAAATACAGTGATAGTCCTTTCTTTGAAAAAAAAAACCTACCATCTGCCAAAACAGATGACAAGTCTGCCATGCCTGTATTCCTATATGATGATACTTAATATAAAGATGTTCAAAATATATTTTATATTTTTTTATCTGCATAAACATATTTCCTTCAGGTATTGCAGACCGTAGAAAATCTTTCCCTTCAGCAGTAGTGTGAGTCATGTCCAGTTAGTGCAGATTGCTTCGTTTTCAGACAACTCCCTATTTTCACTGCTCAGAAAGGATCTTTCCCCCCCCCACTATTAAAACATTTAAATGGTATTGCTCTACTTTGTGGGGTTCTTTTCCCTCTCTTTTAAGGAAGACAGGGTTGTTTACTTTTTTAGCATTTTCTCTGTGAAATTATCCTCTCTCACTGTTCTGTTGATCTTCCACTTCTTAACTCTAGAGGATGACACAAATATCAGTCTCAGTTACAGGTGTTCTTTTCTGCTGACTTGTATAAAAGCATTTTATGAGGTGAGGTAGATTTCTGCGCATTTTCGTTTAGCACCTCACTTCAAAGTATCTTCATCATCTTGCTTTTGAGGGGCCCATTTCATGTTCTGAAATCCTTTTATATAGGATCCCAAACAGACCCACAGAGGTCTCTTCAGCAACCTGGGTTGCTAGCTAGGTCACCCCATCACCTCTCACCTTCTCTTTCCTACTAATGTGTGTCACTGTTTGCTTGGTTTGTGTTCCCTTCATTCTTCCTCATTATTGAATTAATATTCAGATTCCACTTTCCTGTCTTCTGTTCCTGATGAAGCACCACAACATTTTGCTTTTTGTTTTGTTACTGAAGTTGAAGCTTAAGTATGAGCACTGGGCTGTTTTGGTTTTTTTTTCTCTGCTTCAGGTTCAGCCTTCAAAAGATCATCACACACAGCAAGTGTCTCACCACCTCAGTAGGAGTGCAACCCTTAATTCCTTCTTGTCCTTTTAATTCCCACAGGCAGACATTTCAAGCAATTGTAATCATTAATACTCCCAAGGAAAACAGCGATCACAGAGTGTTTGGCATGGCAGGAAGCTGCCCTGTTGGAATACTGCAGGATTGCCATCTTTAGACATCTGCTTTGGAGTCTCTTATGTTCTGTGGATTAGTAAATTAGCTCCTAGTTGGTGAATGCTTTTTTCCATGTAGTCAGTTATGATAAGTTCAGCCTCAAAGTGTTCACACCACAGCCTGGATGGATGGAATATTTCCTCTCTGGCCAGATGTTGCCAGATGTGCCTGCGCCTGCCACTCTGTGTGGGATTTCCAGTCCTTCTCCCTCACAGTCCACGAGCTTTGTTAATGGGCTGGATCAGTTCTAATATGTACTAATGCACTAATGAGTATTTTATTCCTGCCAGCAAACCTTCGAGGGCACTGACTCCCACAGCTTTCACCAGGAGCTCTCACATGCCCAAGGGGTCAGCAGTACCAAGTGGCCACTCTTGCAAAAAGCCTGTTTCCTTACCCAGTTGTTTTTCCTAGGCTGATTGTCATCTCTCTGTGCTTTATCCAGGCTCAGGGCTGGGCAGCTGTGCTAAGCCAGAGTGTGCTGACAGGGCAGGTCCCTTGTTTTTTACTACACTCATCAGTGTGGTGTGCTTATAGAGTACTTCCACTGCAAATGCACCAAGGCAAGGGCTCTTTTGTTCCACTTTTGTGGAGATAATTTCATCTGTCTTCCAGTCTACTGCTATACTGGTTTATTCCAAGATCACTAATACATGTTATTATACTGGAATCAAAGAAAAGACTTTGTTATTTCACCAGCAGTCATCTTGCTTGAATCTTAAGTGAATAAGAAATGTATTTTCCAGAGCTGGAACGCTAGTTCTAGAGCTAGAGAGTCAAAATCTGTAGCTCAGAGCCATGAAAGATTTGCATGATCTTTGAAACAAATATGAAGGACCATCTTTATCCTTCAAGAACATGCTGAAGCATCAGACATGAAAACAATCATGGCAGATGTTAAATGAGTTTATGGTAAAAGAACATTCCCTGAAGAACAAGACATACAGAGAAGAAGATGAGGGTAACTTTGCTCAGCTTTTCAATACCTGTCCTCTAGACTTTGGCTCCTGGAATGAAACCTTCAATCTATTTTAGACAGTTCAGGTCTCTCTTTACAGTACCTGAGAGACAAATTGATACCAAGGGAAAAGGGTTCTCAAGTGCCAGCAAAGGGACTGTGAAGACACCAGAGAGTGTCAGTAAGGGCTCTCTCGCTCCGAGGTTGAGTTGGCCATTTGTGCTACATAATTTTTCCCTGTGTCTGATGCCTGAACTGTTTTCTTGTAGTTAATGTCTGAATTACTTCCAAGGCTGAAGAGAGATCACTCTTCTCTTTTTAAAAGACATGGAAATGGAAGAAGCTTTTTTCATACAGCAACTCCATTGTAACAGACCATTCAACCATGACACAGAGAATCTGAGCCTTTCTCTGCCTGGGCACACATTTCTATAGCACTCTGACCTTCCCAACATACCAAAAGCAAGGAACCACAAAGAGTCAGGAGGAGATACTGCTACAAAGACAAGAAAAGTAAATCCAGAGAGACACAGGATAACACTTGAGAACCAGAGAGTAACACCAACCTGAATGCTCTGAGGAAGGGACCACACCGAGTGAAAAAAACGAGGAAAAACTGAATTCCTTTCAGCCTTATTAGTCTCAAGTGTGAACCGGAACAGAATCTGGGGATATTTAAAATATCCATGCTATCTAATATAAAATATATAGTGCCACATTCTGCCCCCTGTAATGCCAGGGATTTGTACTGCACTGCCAGGGAAGTGTGCCTTGAGAAATAGTGGAATTACTCAAGAGAAGAAGTGGTCTTTTGGAAAGGATTCATCAACTGCTGCCATTGTTTAGTATTTTTCCTGTCACAGGATACAAAGTAAGCATCTATGGAATAGAGGAATTATCCTGCACTATTTCAGCATTAAAATTATCTGTGTTCTAAAGGATCTTGGTATTTCTGAGAGGAACTGACTAGAGCGTAATTTTACTTCAACGGAATTCTATCATTTGTGAAGGATGACTTGCTAAATAAAGGTAATTTCTCTTTTCAGATTCGCAGCCAAACAAAGCACTTCTTTCCCAGTGCCATTAGCAAAGCTATTCCAAAAAAAACAAAAGAAAGAAAGCACTCTTATTTCTAATGGCACTTGTTTAGACTTTATTCCCTAATAGTTTCTGTTTATTTTTTTCTGCTTTTAGTGTGCATTTAATTTATTCCTTGCAATAAAGGCATGTTGCAGCACTACTGAAAAGATAGCTGGAGTGGCATTTTTTTGAAAGCTGATTATTTATTATCAAGTACTTATCAGTCATAGCTGAGTGATCAATACTGACATGTGTGCTCCTGAGCTCTCTCTGGGCAGCAAAAAGGCCATCCCAAGAGTCTGTGTGTGGTGGGCATTCTTCTCTGTCCTGAGGAAGTCCAGGCACCAGACAGCAGAGTGGAGGTGGAAGAGTGCAAATCCCTACAATGGCCTTCAACTTGGTCCATTTTTTACACCACGGACCCAGCAAGGAATTTCCTTGAAACTCCCTCAGGTGAAATGAATGTTCCCTGACAAAACCTGGATGGGGGTCAGGCTGCTGGAGTGCTCTGCCTGCTGCTGGACCCCCTGTTAGGGATGTTTGCTCTGCACAAATGTGTTGTGCGTCCACAGCCAGGAATTTCTTGTGTAGCTGTGCCTGGCAGAGACTAAACTGGGTACTTTTAAAATAGCAGATATTTTTTAATCCTGGTGCAGACAGGCAGAGCTGAATTTTTCTACATAATAACTAGGTAAGATGAATGGTAATCCACATGGAAGATTTCCACTAAGTATGCAGCTCTGTAAAATTCACCACGAGACTGAAACTCCATCCCTTTTGCCTAGTTCAAGTTCTGCCATACATCAGCATCTGTTCATTCGTGTTTGCTAAACATTGTGCCCTTTGTCATAAAACTTGGCTCGAGTTGATCTGCAATGCCAGTAGATTTATATTTGTATAAATCTAATCTTGCTAAGACTTGTGTTGCTCTTTGCTTGAACACACAGATCCCAGCCTTGGTGCAGAGGTTTGCCCAGAATTAGTCTGAAGCCAAGCTCCGAGAGAATCTCAGGGCCTGGCAGCCCTTTGAAACAAGGGTTTAAAAAATGATTTGCTCAAAGCCCCAGGAACAGAAACGGTAATATTTCACCTCTTTTTACCATGGTGCTGGGATGGGACTGAAACCAGAATCTTTGGATCCAATTGTCCCTAACCTTGGAGAAAGTCAGATTCATTAAAAATGTGATATATTGCTCCAAACCAAAACTTGACCACTAACAGCTGTTTTTGACAAAACAGTTCTCTCAAAAAAACGCTGTTTTGTTGGACTTTGACATTTTGCAAGAGTGTTTTGATTTAAAGGAAAATTTTAAAGGAGAGAAAAAGCAAGCACATCATTTGAATAATGTCAAAGAGATTTGGTTTGATTTTTTCTGACATATTTACATTTCATTATTTCATTATTAATTACATTAGTCTTTTATAACTTTTATACCTTAATAGAGGTACAGTGACATGTTCTGGAATTATCAACATACTTGGCTTACTTAAAATTTTGACCTTACCACTACTATAATAAAGGGAAAACACGTGTGCATATCTCAGAAAAAACGAGATAGAGATGATTTTAACACAGGCCTGAAATTAAATTTGTTTATTTATGTGGAGCACAGCACAGGCAGGGAACTTCATGCTGATGTCACATGGGATTATGCTGCACATTTGATTAAATTCATTACTGACATTCACAGGAGGACTTGAGCAGGTTCATACCTCACCTGGGAAACTGCTTGGGTCTCACTTCTCAGCTCGTCACTTCCAACTTCTCTGTCACACAATACCTGGAGAAGAGAAGGACTCAGTGTAATCCAATTGTGACCTTCCAGTCCCTGAAGGAACCGACAAGAAAGATGGGGAGAGACTACTGACAAGGGATGGAGTGCAGGAAAAAGGGGAATGGCTTCACACTGA
>VZTJ01005306.1:0-117615 GCA_013397795.1 Orthonyx spaldingii
GCCCCCGCCGGCGCCGGAGGACGCGGAGCGGGCAGAGCCGGACGCCGCCAGCCCGGAGCAGGTACCGGGACCGCGGCCCCGCCTCGTCCTGCCCGGGGCCCGGAGCCCAGCCCAGCCCAGCCCAGCCGCGGTCCGGGCAGCCCCTGCCGCTGCTCTGCGGCACTCGGGCCCGCGCTGCTGCTGCCGGCGGCACCTGCCCGGCGCTCGGAGCCGCTGGGATAACCCAGCACTGCATCTCCGCTAAGGATGAGCCCGCTTTTATCCCTCCCCATCCCTCCCCTGTCATTATTGGGAGAAAATCGAGGCCTTGGTGTCGTTGACATTCCCGCTCCTGCTATTTCCAGGGAAGGCTGTGTTTTAAATTAAATGGAGCTTTGAACGTGGCCTCGTAATTAAACGGGATAAAAATCTGAATATTGGATGTATGTGGCAATGGAATTGTGACTCTTCGGTGGGTATGAGGAATTTTCAGAGTGAGTTTCTGTTCTTTAGGAAGCTTTGTAAATATAAAGAAATAGTGTTCATTTGACAATAATTTTACTTAAGTTAGGATACAGTGTAGGGTGCACCAGCTGAGTCTTTTTTTAGCTTGCTAGATATATCGTGTTTTGGTTCAGAGACCATGCTTGTCTTGTGAAAGGAGGAATGAACATAGTTGCTTGTTTGTCATTAATGTGCAATTGATAAGCCACGGGATGGGCAGTAAGAACGGCAAACGCCCAGTGCAGTCACAGGGAACTTCCCCTTTTAGGCTTGACTCTAACCTATTACATGTGTATTGCAAGGAGTAGAATGAAATTTTTTTAGTAACTATTCATTTTCTTCCACAGGGTGCAATAATAGAAATTAAGACTATGTACACATAACTTTTTTTTTTTTTGCAAACAGTATGGTTTCCTCCTCAAAATTAGTGGTGTCTGCATTTTCAAGCTCAGTTACTTATTTCATCTTAAACTAGCACTTGCCAGATTACTTTGAAGTCTTGCATTTGGAAATGACAATCAGCCTGTTGATTTAAAATAAATTCAGGCTCATTGGAAGGATAGTTCATATTCTTGCTTTTGTATTTTATATTAAATTTTAAACTTAGGTTTAAAGTGTGTTGTGTTAAGTATTGAGTGGGGAAATTTTCAGTGTTTGACCAAACAGTAGGCAAATACATGCACTTATGCTTGTTTACATTGCTGAAAACCATAATGGAAAGTAATGATTTTAATATTATACAAATTTGCTATTTAGGGAGTTTGTGTATGATGATTATCTGCTTTCCAACTGTTTCAGAGTGGTGATGGAACTGAGCTGACAGCCAAGCCAAAGAGAAGCTTCTATGCAGCAAGAGATTTATACAAGTACCGACACCAGTATCCAGTAAGAATATTTTATGGTTTAAAATTGCCTTTTCAGTAAAAAAATTTCTTAAATCATTGTGCTGTCCAGTAAGTACAAGAAATGAAAATCAAAAAGCTGATACAGAGGCCCAACATATGCGAGTGGAAGAGAAGCAATGTCTTTTCATCCCGGGCAAACATACAAACACACAAACACATGAGATGTGTAAGCCTGGGAACTGTGGTAGGAGCCCAGGAAGAGACTTGTGCCTTGAATATCAGAGGTGGAAGTTTACAGAGTTTGCCTGACTTATTATTTGTCTCTCAAGTTCCTTGAGACTGAAGTGAAGGTGCTGCTATGCTTGCTGCTGCCTCAGTAGGAGAAGGTACCAGCCAGAAAGAACTTTCAGATCCTTAAACTGAGTCTTTAAGTACCTGAGTAGAACTCTGTGGTTCCTAAAACTCTGAAATTTTTTTTGTCCTTAAATTATTCAAAGAGTCCAATATCACTTTATTGATAATCTTGGTAGGTTTTTGTAGGCTGATAATGCCCTATTTCGTTTCTTTTAGCAGAACTTTAAAGATCTTCGGTATCAAAATGACTTGTGCAATCTCCGGTTTTACAAAAATAAAATCCCATTTAAACCTGATGGTGAGTAATCTGCGACAATAACGGTGATAACAAAAGAATCCTTACTAATGATAGTAGCAAATTGAAACAGTGGTAGTAACTGCAGCAAATTGAAGGTATGTAGTAATATATTGTACAACATGAACCTCCCATGTTGGAGTAGCACATTGGTAACATGAGAGCAGGTTGTGCTTGAAACAAGAGTTAGCTTTCGTTCTAGGGAGGTGGTGCTTTCCTTAAATATTATCAGCAGGAAGTAGTACAGGGTGTTGTTTGCACTCCTGTTCTGTGGCAGTACCTTTTATTAAACAAAGAGAAGTTCTTCCACTAGATTGCAGAAACTTGCTGCTTGAATAGGAGTGGCAGCGATCTATGGGTGTTATCCCTAGAACTGTGTAAGGGGAAAAAATGTGCTTTAATCTTGTGTGAGACTATTGTAATAACAATAATAAAGCCATTTCTCAGTGTCCCTAGTATTTCTGGTAGTGAAGCAGGAACCTCGTATGGAATATTCTGCACAAACACAGGAGAAGCTGAAAGATGACAAGCCCTGCTCTAGAGAGTTTGCAGTCAATGTGTGAGAGATGAGAGGGTAGCAGACAGATTGGGAAGCAGGAGGAGGCAATAAAGCAATCTTGGTTAGGATGACAGACAGGAGTCTCAGCACATGAGAGCTTAGCCATTGGCAAAAAAAACAAATTGAAGGCCAAAAATAAGCTTTTCAGAGATTTAAAACAATGATGAGAAGGTTACTTTGAAGGTGTTTGCAGAAGGATGCTCTCAGCATGAGAGCAGCTTGGTAGGAAATAGTGAAGTGCATGTTGGAGTGCAGAAGGAGTGAGATGTGTAGGCTGAGATCCTCTGAGGCAGGATCCTGTCAGAAGCAGGATCAGTCTCATAGCAACAAATGGGTTCTGATAAGGTAGGAAGGGACAGGTCACAAAGGCTTTGGAAGTGAAGGTATGTCATTTTTGTTTGATGTTACAGAACAGGGTTTCATGATGAAAGAATGCAAAGCAAAAAAAAAAGGGTCAAAATAAAAAAGATACAGTCTAGAAAAATTGTCTTACCAGCATTCAGGGTAGCATTCAGGGTAGCTGCATTCAGCAGCATTCGGGGTAGGTGTAAGCATGACAAGAAAGACTTTTCAAGGTCAGGAAAAAGGATGTTGTGATGCACAGTGTGAGAGCTCGGATAGGAAGCTGGATGGAAAGGAATGTTATACAGAAGGTTTTAAGGATGTACATGTAGGAAAGTTGAAGATGAGAGCTGCTTATAGACAAGATAGTGGTAATACCCTTAGCAAGTGAGAAGATAACTCAGGTTGTGAAAGAAAGATAAGACTTTTGCTTTAACCAGCTTGAGCTTTATCTAGATACCCATAGGCAGATGCTTTTAGTCAGTTTTAGCTTGACTGCAAGAAGAGAAAGGTCTGTGACTTGCCAGTAAAGAAGTAGCGGATTTGGGAGACATTACACAGAGAACAGATATACAGAAAGAAAGTGAAGGGTACTGAGGTCTGTGTGAACCTGGGGCCCATATGGATCTGAAAGTAAAAAAGACAGAAAAGGTTGTGGGGAAGAACTCCTTTAAAATCCAAAATGAAGGAGCGGTTCAAGAGGATTAGCTACGAGAAGAGATAGTCATGAAAATTAGAGGAGGGCTTCCCTCCAAAAATTTGTAAAGAATAATATTTCTTTTAGTATTCTGGGAGAAAACCACAGTTAGTAATGTCAAAGGTAGCTGATAAGCCATGGAGGCTGACGTGTTGTTGGCTGTGAGCTCTGGTTATGCAGAAGTTTGTATTGAGAACGGAAAAGAGTAATCACCACCTTGACCCAAGTCTGTGGAGCTGTGAGAGGGTTTGAGTCTTACCTACCATGTTAAGGACTGAAGTACTGGAGAATGTTGCTTAAAAAACCCAGAACATTTCTAGTGCAATACTAGATCTGAAGTTTAGTTCCATGACCTACGGATTTAGCTTGTGGTTCTGGATCAGAGCTGGGCTGCTTGTCTCTCTGCTCTGGGGTTGAGCAGCAAGTTTTACAATACTTGAAATACAGGTTGGATACAATGAGTGATGGCAAAGGCCCTCGTTCCAAGGTCCTTTTCCAGCCTTGCCTACACTGGAAACCCCGTGTTCTTAGCAGCTGCTTAGACTGGCTGCTTTCTTCACTTCTTAAATAAAAGTATCTAATGTGTCCTCCTTTGCCATTGAGACCCAAATGGAAATTTTCTCTGGGAGGAGAAGGCATCTTAAATGTATAGTAGGAGACTATCTACGTGGGGCTCTGGGTTTTTTAGGCTGCTCCTATGCTATTTGAGTTTGGCAGAGGCCAAAGTACTAAAGTGCAGCAGTACTAAAACTGTTGTTGGTTTCAGAATAGAAACAGACAAACTAAGTGCTCAGTCATGGAAAGATATTGTACAGGTTTGGGAACAAGGATCATCCTGTTATGTACTTTGTATGTCTGTAGTACTTGGAAAAGTGCCCTGGCCCGTGACTGAATTTCATGAGCACAGTCTCAGTGTGATGCTTGGCCACCATTAATTGGGAAAGGTTTCCTAATCATAATGTTATTTGCAGCTGGAGAGATTCCTGGTATGGGAGATTTCATAAAGAGCTGAGGCTTTTTTCTGTGAACATTGGGTTGATGGATAGATAGGCAGATAGATAAATAGATAGAGAGTTTTGTCATGTAAAAGCAATGACAGGTGATTCACAGTGCAGTATTTTATGGAAGCAGTTTGTTAATTAACAGTCAGTGTGATGAAGGGATCTGTGACATGAGAACTCTGGGATGCATTTTACAGAGGTTGCTGTCACATACCTTTACTTATTAGTAACCCAGTATAAGTCAGTTGGTTTTGTTTATATTGACAATTTATAAATATCTTATTTTTAATTTAAGTTTTAGTAACTAAATTAGTTTTAAATTTAAATTAATTTATTTATGGCTGCAATAGGCCTTATTTCACATAGTATAAGAAAGAGAATTAAAGTATGTGTTCTATCATTATGTTAACATGGCATGTACTTTAAGTAGCTGAGTGCTGGTTTTGATGACTACCTAACAGTTTTTCAAATTATTTTTATGCAGGGGTTTATATTGAAGAAGTCCTAAATAAATGGAAAGGAGACTATGAAAAGCTGGAACATAACCACACTTACATACAGTGGTTGGTCACTTATTACCTATTTCTGTTTCAAAGCATTAATTTAAGTGTTCATATACTGAGCCATAATGCACTTCTTCTTTTAACAGGCTTTTCCCATTGAGGGAACAAGGTCTGAACTTCTATGCTAAAGAATTGACTACATATGAAATTGAGGTAATACAATTTGAGCTGAATACAAACCATCACAGTAATTTTGATACATAACTGCTTTTTGTTGTGTGGAGTTGTCTTATACAATGCAGAACTACTTGCATTAGTGCCAGTTAGAATTTTGGACATATTCTTTGTCTATTAGGAATTCAAGAAAACAAAAGAAGCAATTAGAAGATTCCTTTTGGCTTACAAAATGATGTTGGAGTTTTTTGGAATAAAACTAATTGATAAAACTGGAAACGTAGCACGAGCTGCTAACTGGCAAGAAAGATTTCAGCATTTGAATGAGTAAGTAATGACATACACTTCACTTGCTAGAATTGCTATGGAATCTCTTTATCCTTTTGTTTTCTAGAGAAAGCAAAGATATTTTTTCCAAAGACTGCCAGAAAAAAAGAGAAAATAAATAGTTGATACCTGTTTGTGCCTCTATCTGTATGTTCCTCCTTCCCCTTTTTTTTGATTGTTCTTCTAACCCATTACCAGTTGGACTGACATCATTGAATTCCTTGAAAATACAACTTTAGGTGGTGCTGAAGAAGATCCCAGCTCCAAACTAATTTGTCATGCTGCTGAATGTGTTTTCACCCAATCCCAAAGTGCTGCATCTCAGCTGGAAAAAAACAAGTGGCTTATCTTAGTATTTGCATTTCTTTTTGAGAAAGATCAGATTTTCCACACCTGTATGAAAGTTAAGTAACAAGATTTCCCTCCCTCCTCAAAACATGAAATACTATGTATTTAATTATTTTTTATTGAAATGATAATCTGGAGAGGTTTAGACATGCATTAAGTCAGACTTTGGCCCAGTGTTCAGCAAATTATATCAGTTGCTTTTCATTGGTATTGTGTGGATCCTAAGTTTGCACTGAATTTTGTCTCATCAGATGAACTGTCCCAAAACCTCTTTTCAAATGTTGTGCTCACTTTCATAATATCTCTGACCTTAGAGCTTCAGATTATTTTCTTGCAGTATTCTGTTCGGTCATGGTGAAAACTTGTAGGTACAATTTCTGATGGATGATTCCAGATGAAGAGTTTCTTAATAATTTTGGTTAAACATATGAGCCAATATGGATGTGGGCTCAGACTCAGGCCACAGATAAAACAGGTTTTCAGACAGCCCAAATGTTACTGCATGTTTTTACTTCTGTTCCTTCCAGTGAGTAGTTACAATTTTAAGTCAGGATTTGGGACTCTTTTTACCTAATTTTATCCATCTGAAATTCAAACTTAAAAGTTTTACTATATACTAAGTTGTACTTTACAAGGGAAGGAGCTCTTCACAAGCACTTCCAGAAGACAATTCATTCATTTTATCTTAGATATTTCGTACAACAGTGGGACTTACTCTCCAGAGGTGCCTGTTTTTCCCCCAGCATTGACTGTATCAGTGGTGCAGATACTAGTCTAGACTGGAGACCCAGCCTTTAAATAACTTGAGAAAAGTGCAATGAACCCTGTTCTGTAGCTACACTATAAATGCACTACAAACTATTTATATAACGTTTATATAAATAGTTTATAAAGTGACTGGGTTTTCTCCTCAGAAGGAGAACAGCATAGAATCATTAAGGTTGGAAAAAATCTCCGAGATCATTGAGTGCAATCTTTGACCAAACACCAACATATCCACTAAACCATAGCACTGAGTGCCACATCTACTCATCTTTTGAACACTTCCAGGGATGGTGATTCCACCACTTCCCTGGGCAGCCTGTTCCAATGCTTAACCACTCTTTCAGTGAAGAAATTTTTCATAATACCCAACCTGAACCTCCACTTGGTGCAACCTGAGGCTATTTCCCCTTGTCCTGTCACTTGTTGCCTGGGTCAAGAAACCGACTCCCCCCTTGCCACAGCCTCCTTTCAGGTAGTTGTAGAAAGCAACAAGGTCTCCCCTGAGCCTTCGTTTCTGCGGAATAAACAACCCCATTACCTTCAGCTGCTCCTCATAGGACTTATGGGTTCCAGACCCTTCACCAGCTTTGTTGCCCTTTTCATACAGCGGAAGGAATCAAAATCAGTACATGTTTGATTTTTTTCTCAGCCCTCTTCCCCAGTGCTTTTTACAAACACTAATTTTCACTCACAACATCCTAGCAAAGGAAGTGCTAGTAGGCTTCAGCAGCTGTGAGAAATTAAAGTACAGGGAGCCTGAAGTACATACCTGTAGTGATAAAAAGGGCTGAGGAATTGCAATTCCGGATCTGTGTTTGTAAAGTGGGTTTTTTTCTGATTCAACAGAATTTTTTTACCCATCTCTTTCAAAGGTCTCAACATAACTACTTGAGAATCACTCGAATTCTGAAAAGTCTTGGTGAACTTGGATATGAGAGTTTCAAATCTCCCCTGGTAAAATTTATTCTGCATGAAGCTCTTGTGGAAGATACCATTCCCAACATCAAGCAAAGTGCTCTAGAATATTTTGTGTATACTATTAGAGACCGAAGAGAAAGGAGGAAACTGCTGAGATTTGCCCAGCAACATTATACGCCCTCAGAGCATTTTATCTGGGGACCCCCAAGAAAACAGAAGTCAGAGGGAAGCAAAGCAAATAAAAAGCCAGCATCTCCAGTTTCTATTCCCAATAGTCATATTTCTAAGCATAAGAAACCAAAAGAGCCTAAGAATACATTGGCAAGTGGAAGCTCAGCTGGTAAAACAAGTGAAGAAAGAAAGGTAGAATTCACAAAAAATGGAGAAGAAAATGATCAGGATGAACAAGAAGTGAACTGTGATGCTGTTAGGCAGAACAACAGTGAAAAGAACAGTGACATTGATACCAGTCAGCTTTCAAAATCAGAAGAAATTCATGATACTTCAGACAGAAACGAGGATGCTTCTCATTCCCAAAAAGATGATGAAAATCTGAACAATGACTGTGGAAATGACCCAGGCATTACAGAGAAAGATTTATGTAACACTGAGAATTCTTCAAATGACACATCGGCAGAGCTACAAGACAACCTTGATAAAGAAACACTTTCAGGGGGGACCACCACAAAAACTAAGGATGAGCTCAAACCATGAGTCTGAGATTTTAAAAAAATCTTTGTTTCACATTGAATGAAGCAAATTATTCATTGCTCCTTCATTTTGGTTGAAATTTCCATCTAGTGTAAGT
Source organism: Orthonyx spaldingii (assembly GCA_013397795.1). Classification (NCBI taxonomy): domain Eukaryota; kingdom Metazoa; phylum Chordata; class Aves; order Passeriformes; family Orthonychidae; genus Orthonyx; species Orthonyx spaldingii. Next base: position 8,420 of record VZTJ01005306.1, read on the forward strand.
TCATGAGACTATGCTTGTTGCAAATGCATCAGATTAGGCCTCTGTTAGGTTAATGAATTTTGTTGTTTACAACCTCAGTTTATCAGCAGTCAGCCAGGTGTGTCTCTTTAAAACAATTGTGCGTATTGGAAGCTAAGGAATTCATTATCTTTTCCAGACAGATTGCACAGAAAAGCTTATCTGCTTTTTAAAATTCATTCACTATTGAAAAAAAAAAATTAAAGTGTAACACTAAAAAGCCTTGGAACATCAGAATTTTAAAGTTTCTTTTATGTTTTCTTTTAAGTTTGCTTTAAGTTTTGTTTCCCATTTATGAAATTACTAGAACTTATTTCAAGAACATGGTTTTTACCCTAGTGGTTATTTTTTTTAGGAACTATGTTCTTGTTTAATAGCTGTATTTGCACAGTATCTTTTACCTTAGATTAACATCTTTGTTGGAGGCATTAACGATGGCTATCATATATCATGTCCTGTACAGCTGGGAATCACTGTACATTGAATAAAAGTTTTAACTAACAAAGAAACTGTATCCACAGCTTTTGGATACAAGGGAAGTTGCACTTTAGACTTCTTTGAGTCCCTGTTAAATTCTCCCTTCCCTTGACTCATTTGTTACAACTAGTCTGGGGGGAGGGATCTGTTTGATCACTCAAGTTTGGTCTCAGTTTGAAAGCTCTCTGTTGATCAGTTGTAATAAAACAACTCCCCCAGCCAGCTTCAGTATCTGGAAAGCCTCTGGACAGCTTCACCACAAAGCACTGCCTAATCAGCAAAGCTGTCAGAGAAAAGGTCACCAGGTATGTTAGGTAGGGTCTTACTTGAACTTTGATGTTTCTTGGCCAGTTTTGGGTTAGGTCTGCACAATACAATCACCTGTTGCTGGTCTCAGAGACAGAGGCAGTCCTGATACTTCTTTCCAGCTGTTTCCTCTCTTTGCTCTCTATCATAAGTCTCTCACAGTTTTATGTTATTTTGATAATCAGTGGAAATTTAAGGCAGGCCAGTCTGTTGGCCTGTCTGGACCCCAACAAGTAGGAATTTCACTATTGAGATCTTTCCCAGCTTCTACCGAAGAACTGTTTGCTTTCCCTGAGTAGCTTCTGATTTCCTGCCATTCTAGTCAAACAAGATAGTACCCAGCAGGTTAGTTGTGCAGAATATGAATTAAAAAATAATCCAGGTACAGGTCATACTTCCTAGAGTCCTAAAATGCTCTAAAACTTCTGTATGTATTTTCTATTTGAAAGTGTACATATTATCCACTGCCTTTAATGTGTTTCTGATTAAATGTTGTGAGGCAAGAGGCGGACTACAGTTTGAGTGTCAGAGTGCTACAGGACTTTATTCAAGTCCTGTAACTCAAAATGATGAAGTTTTCAGGGGTTTCAGAGCATAGACAAGATGACTTGTATTCTGTTTTGCTAATGGCCATCATGGCAATGCATGATCTGTTGTTTTCCCCAGGTAGTGCTGGTTCTTGGGATCAAATAGAGTGGTAGTTTGGGATCTTGGTACCCATGGACACATGGACTAAGATCAGGCTCTTTCCATCCTAAGGAAGCAGGGAAGAAGGAAGATGTATTTCTCCTTTTGTGCTGACTTGTGAGGATAGGAACTTACATACATAGATTGTTTTTCTGGGATAACCCATATCACTCAAGTAGGCATTAAGTCTGTCTGAGCAGGAATGTCCCCAAGAATTCCAACCACTGCCTTTTATAAGGCTGGAAAGATCCTGAGAAGCCTGTCACAATTTCCTAGACTTGAACTGGGATCCCCTTGTTCATGTTTGCTTCTGACCTTCAGAACAGAAGGGGAGGGAAATGCTGTGGTAAAACTGGTCTGTGTAGGTAAGGGCTCTGCCCCTCCATGTATGCAAAGGGAGGACACTTCATTTTCTGCCTATGACTTTTTCAGTCTTGAGTGCCTAACCATGCAAAGTTGAGAGGGTTGTTTTTACATAGTTATTTCTTGAGTGCCATAGGGAAAATTGATACCCTGTGTATAAGGAGTATAACTATAGCCTAAATAGCTATACAGAGCCTTCAATTTATGGACTTTAGGATTAATGTTAAACACTTCACAGAAATTGAAATGAAGTAAGGGATGCTGGAGGTGTTACTATATTTATACTGTAGTTTGATTGAACATCAATGACCTCAGGAGATCTTTCGTCTGCTGAACAAAAAAAAGAGAAATCTTGCTCTGATTTTAAATGAAGTTCTCGGGATGTGTATCCAGAAGATTTCTCTGCAGTACACTATTCCATTATCGTGACACAGCTCTCACACATGCTTACTGGTTCAACGTTCATAATTAAGTGCTTAAAGTAATTTTAGTCTGGCAGAGCTGTCTGCATTAAGGGACCAGGGTATCTGAAAATACTGTCAAGAATTTTGGTACTTATATCTGTATTAACTCTGCAATTTTTTTAATTTTTTTTTTTTTTTTAATCTGCAACTCAGTATATTCCTCTCAGTTTTCATAGAAGAGTGACGTATCAGTTGCCTACAAAGAACTGTGGGGACTATGTAAGTGAGGGTTCTTGTGTCAGGTGAGCTCCTGCACTCTCTAATCCTTGTTTTACAGCTTTATCAACAGAATTACTCCCATGGGACACTTCAGCTTTAACTAACAAATTCTGCTCTATGTAAAATGTGATGGTTTATCATTCTTTTCATGGAGGAATTGTTCTAATATTGCAAGTACTGAAAAGAAGGATTTATTGCAGGGCAATCATACAGTGTAGCATCCCATTGAGATTTGTGAGGATCAGCTGGGTGCACTGTATGCATTTTTGTTACAGAATCATGGCCTTAGCAACCAGAAGCACCCCGTGCTTGAAGTTTTTAAGTATTGGTTTTCAGGTTTACAGTATATATACAGTATATATGTATATGTGTGTGTGTTGAAAGGATTGTATTCTCATAAATGCCAGTACATAGTTGTTTAACCATTACTTCAGGAACTGAGGGCATGCAAAAAAAGTCATTTGCTCACTGTTAAATTTCTTTTTGTCTTTCTGTATGCTTAAGTATTCAGGGATTTCTGTGTACAATCATGTCTTTTGGCCCAGTGTTTGACTAGTATCTGAGCTGTTCATATGTTAATTGAAGAGAACCTTCCACGTGAAGTTCTTTTCTAGTAAGTATATCTGAGTAGCCTCTGGTACTCTTAAGTGGGAGTAGTGTGTACATGCACATACTTGTGAATTTGATTTTAAGTATCTTATGGTGAGGGGATATGAATGAGCAACTTGAAAAAATGTTACTGAGTACACAGATGGAAGTGAAGGCAAGCATACAAATCATGCAAAAATGCAGCACCTTAAGATTAGTTACAGCTCTGTGCCCTATCCTGCCAGACACAACTGTGCCTCAGTGCCTCATACTGTGTTGGTGTAGAGACTGAAGGCTTGGGTGCATGAGGTGTGCAGCACAGACCGTTCAGAACAGAAGAGTAGTTACATGTGTGCACATATCTAGGAGCAGGTCTGAGGTCTTTGTGTTCATGTTGCTTGAATAAAATCATGAAGGATGCTAAAAATAAGTGCAATAATCCTGTGAGAGCTGTTCCCTGGCTTGGGTCAGCTCCTCAGTTTCCTGCTCTAAGATTGCAGCACTCTAATATATTAGGTATTTGTATAGTCATTGTTGATAGTTCATGCAACCTAGTGTAAGCCTCCTTGAACTATTCCAGGATAATTCTAATAATCTGCAGTTGCATATATCTGTACTATAAACAGAAGGTTTACAGACCTTAGAAGCTTTGTGTAATATTGATGGATGATCCAGTGAGGTAAGACAAGTGACATTTACTGGATTTAAATGGAAAACAGCTCTTGTTTGTTTTTAAATAAAATTTATGTATATCTGTTTAATTGAGGGGGGTTTTTTGACACCTATCTTCTTCTGACTGTTGTAATGGTACTGATCACAATTTATAGTAAGTTATATATGTTTAAGTGAAAATGTAAATTTTTTTTTACACCACACTTTTGCAGGAGACATAACATTGAATTTCCTTGACAAAAGCTGTATTTATGAATAAGATGCAAGTATGTGAAACAAGTTTTGCCATTAATAAAAGTGTGACAATATCATGCTGATGATGTATGTTGTCCTCAGAATTGCCAGTGTGGATTGGAACCAAAGATGTTTCTAGCCTTGTGTCCTGCCTCCAGCAGTGGCCACCAACAGATGGTGTGAAACAAAGAAATTATATGGTGACCCCATTTTTCTCCAGGAATTTTTTTGTTTTGAACTCATGGTTTATTTCAGCCTCTGCAATCCCTTGTGGCTGTGAGTTCCATGATTTAATAATGTTTTGTGTGGAGAAAGTGATCTCCTATTTGTCTCAGGTCTGTTTATTCAAGAATAGCTACTGCATTTGAACACAGTGCTAAAAGTACTGTAAAATGAAGAATAATCCACTTCAAGTCAATTTTTAAATGCCATGGGAGATTCTAATGACAAAATACCTGTTGGGACAGAAAATGTCCCATGTTTCTTCTATTTTTAGGCAGAAGGTATCTGCTTAGGCAGAAACTTGTCCTAAGCTGATGACAATGCTACCTTACTTGTTCCTTCTGAATATATTTTTACACATAAATCCTTTTGTAGACTAGTGTTAAAAGTGTAGATTAAGTGTTAAAAGTCAGATTCCAACTGAAGAACAGGGTTGAGTTTTCTTTCTTACTGGTGTAAAAGCAAAACCAGTCAAACGGAAAACATATTCCTAACCCACATATGAGTGAGGTACCTCTGGATTTGGAGTAACCAGCATCAGTGAATCTAACATTGTGATCATGTAGAAGATGGAAATACTATCTGGGGTTTGCTGAGAACCATACTCATCATTCCACATTTTGGTAATTTGTTTTGATACGTGTTCACAGTTCCAGTTGTAATTAGGCTAACTGCCCAAAAGGTATTTTCGATGGCCATCAGAGTCTGAAAATGAGGGATGGGTCAAAAAAGGCCTAAGCATGTACAATGCCCCTCAATTCACATTATGGTCAACACCGTAGGTTCACTATTACAGATATGTAGATGCAGTTCTCCAAGGGAAGTGTGACTTGTGTCTCTGTAATATCTTTGTGTTCAGTATTGCCTATGAACTGTTTCTTTTCCTGAAAGCTGTGTTCCCTTTTCAGCCCTTGTTCTTAAGTATTCTTATTTAAGACCTTTGGTGAAAGCAAGAATTTACTTTAAAGAATAGGCATACCACGTGCTGTACATAATGGACTCCTAAAATGTAGTTGAAAAGTTCAATTCAATAGAGACCTCATCTGGCTTTACACTTGTTATCACTTCTATATTTATTTTCAAAAGCATTATGCTATTTGCTATAAGATAAAAAAATATGAGAATTGGCAAATTGTTCTGAAAGAAGTCTCTTCTTAGCAATGTGGCTCTTTAATTCTACCACGCTTACAAGTTCAGTGGCGTATTCATCAACTGAAGTTTATTGTGAAATGTACTGAATGTACTTAATACTGTGGCTAACCATGTGAAAATTATTGTTTCACAGTAAAAAAAGTTACGGCACTTACATTTTTGGGAAGCATGTTTGCTGAAGCATGTGTGCTAATCATTTAGTTGCTCTTTTGTTTCTGTGTTTAAATGTATTATTTGCCCTTTATGCAGTTTGATTTCAGCAACAGATGATTAAGTGTAGTTTTGCACTGATATAATTTGAAAATATCATAAACTTCATTGTTCAAATGTATTCTAAGAAAAAAATGCAGTAAAAAGAAAAAAACCCCACAGCCCAACAATTTTTACTTGCAAAATGGAACAGCTCTATGTGAGTTTTTACGAATGGTCCTGCCCTCTTCTCTGTTTTCCTTTGCAGTGTTTAATTACAGAATGCCATGCATGTTTGGTAGTACCAATACCATATGTATGTGGTAGGAGTGGTAACCAGTTTCTGGACTTGTAATGCACTATAAAGAGATATTTTATAATTCTGTAACTGTATGGCAGTGTTATGCCAAAAAAAATTGTATAAACATAAAAAGCAATATTTCATGTTGCTTACTGCTATATTTTAAATCATTTGTAAAATGAAATATTTGAATTTCCTTTTAGGTAAATATATTTTTAATAACAACAGCCAAAAACTCTGAACTAATAAAGCTTCTTCACTTAGCAGCATTGTTTTAGCAACATGTACAAATATTGTGTAGCTCTAATAATGTGTAATTGCTGTTTGGTGCTTGTTTGTATAGTCTTTTGTAAATATATTAACACTTAAAAGTAGGGAATTAAAGGCTCTGGTCCTCCTTTTTTTTGTTCTCAGTGGCAAAATGACCATAGATAGTAGAGGAATGAGGGAAGGCCCAGAGCCAGCTTTTCAAAAAGTCCATTTTTTAATTTAAGAAAAATGTATACTATGAAAACACCGTTAACATTAAAGAGTAAATAACACACTATGATCATGCAGGCATAAAGCCTCTGGAGCAGTGTCAAAACCAGGCTACTGCTGCTTAAATGTAGCAGGGAAACATTTAACCTGCTGGTTTTATTTATCCTGTGCTAAAGCTGTAGGATTGGATGGCTTCAGCTTCGGTTTTGTAGTAAGCTGTTATTCACATGGTATGACTGTAGATGTATGAAGCTCTATAAAGGGCCCAGCAGTTTTGGAAAGGGTTTCCTAATCTCACATGTTTCTTCTTAAAGAGGAGAAACAGGTTCTCCTCACACTGAAGGAGGACTTCCATGTGATCCGTGTCTCAAATCAAGCTTGGTGTTAAGATGGCTCTGTTAACCTACTTCCACGTTGTCAGGTCACCCAGGGATGGCATTGAACTTGTAGCCCATAACATGATGTGTCAGTGTGTTGGTCTCCCCAGAAAATTCAGTTACAGCTCCCTGAGGCAACTGCTATGGCTCATCTGGCCCTTGGCAAAGACTGGCTGTCAGGCAGTCACCCTCCTCTGCCCTGGGAGCATAAACTGCACCAAAAAGGGCCAGGGCCTCTATGGAAACACTTATTAATGTTGCTGGCTGATGCACCTGCAACTCCAGACTCTGAGCATGTCTGCAGTAAAAGTACTGCTCCTGTGGGAGCACAGAGCCTCATGGGTGCCAGAGCCACTTGTGAAAGGTTTTATTGGTGCTCCTTCCAAGAATAAGAGCCAAACTGATACCAAATTTAGCTGGCCCTAGTTATATTAAGACTGACCAGCTTCTGGAGGAGGTGTAAGAAGGGGCTGATGGGCCCAACACCCGTGCCTTGCCTACTGCCTGCCCTGGCCCAAGGGCAGGCACCCACATGGAGCACAGCGACGCACGGTCTGTCAGGGCCTTCAGGTCAGGAGGGGAGCAGCCTGCTCTGTCCCCTCCCACATCATCTCTCAGGGCATCCATTCACCTACTTTGCTTTAATTTGGGGAGTAGAATCAAGGAAATTTTCAGCCGTCGGAGTGATGGGGACACACAGAGCTCACTTCTGCACTGGAGGGGAGAGCACACGAGGAATGACCGACATGACAGCGCTTGTGTTTGTGCAAGGCAAGTTGGGAAGCACTTTCATTATGCACAGAGCGGTGGTGGAGACAGCCAGAATAAATCACAACTACCTCTGTTGTTTAGGGAGCTAAACCACAAGGTTTTATTTTGAAATTGTTTCACTGAAATATTTTTCTAACAGAGCTGTGTCATAAAACTGGGATGAGAATGTTTTATTTTGATATATGCAGATGATCTTGAGCAAGGTCTTGAGCACATTTATAAAGGCCGCATTAATTGCAAAAATGTGATTTAGCTAACCAAGCCTGGGAATACTCTTCTTAAAATTACATTTTAATTGATTTATTTTGCTTTGTTTGCCAGGGCTGGGTAATAAACTGGAAGAAAAAAGATTAAATATCTTCATTCCCTTGGGTTAATCAGGCCAAGTATTATGCCTGCAAAGTTAAATCAGTAAGTATGACTGCAGAGTATCTACAGTTCAAAAATAATGCTCCAAAAAAGCAGTAAAAGTATCTACCAAAGTATTTTGCAACTAAATAACACGTGTAATGGCATTGCTTTTTGGATGTTAGATTCACATATCTTCAGAGTTGCATCATGTTGTGGGCAAAACTTTAGTATGACTTTATTGACTCATTGGCACCTGTAATGGAACTGGTGCTTCAGCTCCATGAAACTTGTTCTTTTAAAACATGTCTCTCTTCAGTGGGGGCAGGTGGATTGGTTGTTTGGAAACACTAGTGTGCCCTGCTTTGCCCACACCTTGGAAGTCTGTCACTCCCAGCTGGCAAAGGCAGCCAGTCCCGTAGAATCTGGGGCCAGGGTTGTAACACGGCCCTGCTCCCGCCTCTCCAAAGATGCTGTAATCAAACATATTTCATTGCCCCAAAAGGAGATTAGCTGAAGATTTGGCCTTCTCAGAGCTGGCCTGGGATCTGATCAGGATCCAGGGCTCGGGTGGGGATTGTCCTGCCTCACCCCTGGGGTCTGACTCCTGAAGGCTGTTACGTGCCCTGTGAGTTTATTGACCTGTCCAAGAGAAATAACTTGCAGCAATTAATAGCAGCTCAGATCTTTCCTTATGTTTAATCTTGGACTGCACTTTATGGGGTGAGGTTGAAAATAAAACTATTTTTCGCTATGAAAAGCCAATTTAAGAAGGTTTGATTAGGCCCAAGTATTTACCTTGTCTGATAAACTCTAAGAATGCTTTTAAAATATTTTTATATTGTATATGCAGTGCATTAGACATTTTTGCAGGAAATATTCTATAGACGTAATTTCTAGTCTTACTGAATGTGGGGGGAATGTTTAAAATTCAACTGGCTCTTTCTATTTTTATTTAATGTATAAATCAGACATAATTCATGCATAGTTCCTTCCAGGTTTAGACATTTATTGAGCACTATGTGTGGTTATAAACATTTTGTGATGGCTGTTTCAAATTTCAGAATAGAAAAGGAAAGAAAAAGAAGAAATCTCACATTTTCACTTCTCCAATTTCCTCTGAAATCTTACACAGGGAAGCTTTGAATTTTAAGCTTCCAAACTGGCAGCTGAAATTAGAGCCTTGAATTACTTCTCAGAACTAGGACTTGGGATCTATAGTCCTACATGGGACCCTCAGTCCATTGTAGGCAGATCTGTAGTACTTAAGTTATCTGAAAATACAGAAATTTAGTAGAGTTGTTCAAAACTACAAGGCACCTAATGCTGATACTTAGTTGACAGGTGCTGTCAGGAAGTCTGTGAAGGGTTTCTCTGCATCTAGAGGAAGCTCAGGAGCCATCTAGTTCTTCAGTCAAATTTGAAAAGATTGTTAAAAACCCTGTATTTAAATTCTTTACTTAAAATAAGTTTCTTTCTATTTTTCTCCTTTTCTCTTTTATGGTAAGGCCACAGTGATAATGACACCTTTTCTTTTTTACAGTTGAAATTGTAAAAAACCCCTTTGTTATGCTGACACACATCAACAAACTCCCCCCTTCCCCCCNCCCACTGGTGGTTGCTTCTTATTCCTCCTCAGTCACCACTGTCCCATGCCTAAAGCTGGCACTTCTCAGTGATCCTGCTGGACAGGAACTGTGAGTGCCCAACACCATGGAGGTGACCTGTGTGACTGGCACTGGTGGCCATGGCCCTGCATGGCCTCAGGCACCGCTGTGGAGCTGATCACATCCAGCTCTTTAATGAGGAAAGCTGTATCTACAGTAAAGATCTTGTTTTCCTCCTCCTCCCCAAATTTCATCCTTTTATAAGGCTGAATTTTGAGGCAAATCCCAGCGCTTGACGTCCCCCCAAGGCTACACACTGCCTGGTCCTGGAGGGGACACTACTTTCCAGGCTGCAGCAGGCACCTGTTGCTTACTGTTCTTTCCTTGCTAACTGCTGCTCCCTTTTCCAAAGCCGAAGCGATAGGTAATAGCCCATCTGTGCATTGTTACGTGTTTTGGGACCTCTTTACTCAACCATTGTCCTTATTTTCAAGGCCTTTGCTGTTATCCCACCTTTAGACTGTGCAGACACCTGGTGCCAAGCTCCATTCACTCAGAGAGATTGTGACAAACCCGTGAACCCTGTGCCAAGGCAGCGCAGACACTGAGGAGCAGCAAGAGAAGGCCACAATCCCTTGGGAAATGGAGAGCCCAGCCCAGGCCCAGCCTACATGGGGAGTACCACTGCTTTTAAGGACACAGGCGTAGGAGGTTGCAATGAGCCTTCCTGCGACTTTATATGAAATTTCCCAAAAGGCCACGCTCAGGTATCAGAGTTTGTTTATGGTAATGGAGGCCCAATGCCATAAAGCTAGCAGGAATATGTCCCAGAAGTGCTTTTTAGGAGCTTTTCACCACTTTGGATAAAATGCTGCAGACAACATTTCAATCTTGAAGTCTCCTGCAACCATCAGATAATTAAGAAATGTTGCTGAGTCACACCCGCTTGGAGTAAGTGCCTCCCTGGGGCAGGACTGGGAACGCTGATGCCTGTTTCAGATGTGTCCCCAAACACGGTAGATGTGAATGATTGAGTAACATACCCAGTGGCACATTCTCTGCTGACTCATTTGCTGCACTGCTACTGAGAAAATAGGACTCCTACCAGGTAAATTCAAGGCAGAGTTTGGACAGAACTTTGCAAAGATCTTTTAAGATAAAGTCAGAAGAATGATAAATTTATATACTAAAAGTCACACTGTAGTTCAAGGATCTTTGCTGGAGAGAATCCTCTGGCACCTGTTTGTTGAAATTAGATGTAAGATGAAAGCTGTGTCCCACTGGCATCTGAGTAAATCCCAGTGAGTATCATATACTTTGTTGTCCGAAATAATTTGGGAAATTATACAAATCCCAGTGTTTTGGTATAAGCAGACTAAGAGCAAAGGTGAAATTAGGATTTTGCTAACTGAATTCTTTGGTATAATATAAAAATACAAAATTTTAAAAATATCATCTCAAATGTGAAATTTGTGACCAGATAACTCCAGTTTGGTGGTCGCCTAACCCTAAATTGTCTTATCTATTAAGTGAAGTGTTTACAACATCCCTGATATCCCACTTGTGGACAGTCTCTGATGGTAAAATTCCAGTATCAGGAGGCGGATGGGAATTAGTGAAACATTACAAGGTTCTGCACAGAGGGATGCTGAGAGACCAGACACAGACAGGAGTGTATTGGATTGGAGAGTTTCTGACCCAAGGCTATGTTTGAAGTAATGGCTTGAGAATGAGAAGAGGAGCTTTCATGCCGTTGTGAGATGGGCTGTGTATAGACTAGAGATGGGCACTCGCCTCCTCTCCTACTCTCTTTTTCATCCAGAACTGACTGGATGTCACTGACTTGGAGATAAGTAGAAATGATGAGTGTATCAAAAGAGGCTTATGTTGCATTCAATATCTGATGCATTTATGGATCTACAAATCTAATTTTACCTTCCTGTAACATGAACTGAAAGCTTTATTCAAAAGTCCTGAGCCTACCTTCAGCAGGATTTCTGCAAGGGTGAAAACTTGTAAACCCTAGAAGAACAACTATCCTTATGATTCTTCCTTTTTTTTGGTCCTGAATGCACCAACAGTCTCTGCAATATTCCATGAGGAGTTCGGTTGTCTGTGCTCAAGTGCAGCACTGTAACCTGGAATCACACTGCTGCAAAAAGAGCTGTGGGGGAAAACCATGAGACCCCTCACTGGGGGCTGCCACCAGAGCTGGGATTAAGCTCAGGCCTGGATTCCTAGGCTTTGCCTGTACCCAACCATTCTTCTCACTGAACCTACCTGGATGGCTTGGCTTATGGCTTGTTTGGACCTGCCTCTTAATTTTTGTTGTTTTTTTGTTTTTTTTTCAAGACTAGGCAAGGGAAAGGAAATTAAACAAAGAAATGGAATGTAAATGTAATGAGATAGATAGCAGTCTTCAGTCAAGTGGAGTAAAACACTCTGATGCCTCAGACACCAGTCTGGAGAGCCCCCGAGAACAATTTTTCCTCCTCAAACACCCTTGTCCTACCACCACAGCCCCAAACCATGGCACTGGCCACAGAGCAGCAGCTGTGAGCATTTGCATCACTACTGGTGCCTGCTCCCTTCTGGCACCACAGCCCAAGAACCTGCTGACTTACAGCATGGCCCCATGGCTAGTGGATTTACTTGCATTTCTGGGCTCAGACTTTCTCTTTCCCTATTCTTACTAGGAAACTTTGGGCTTTCCTTTTTCTTGCTGCTTGACTTTGGGCTTGTCCCACCTCCCTTGCCTCCCACTCACTCTTGTCTGCATTCCTTTTCAACAAAAAGTCTCAGCAGACAGCCCAATATGAGGATGAAACTAGTAGTAGTCGCACACATCTATCACATCTATTTTAGTACCAGTCCCGTTAACCATAGCTGTGTTACAGCCTTTCTCCCAACCCTGGTAATCATTTGAATGGTACCTCCACTTGACTGAGGGCTGCATCTGGTCTGCAGACACCACCCCAGGCTCAAAGAGTCAAAACTCATGGAAAAACTCAGAGCAGAAAAACAAGGTAATTGTTGCAATGTTTAGGATTTACACAGTGCTGTTCACACAGGTCATGTCAGCATTTCAATTTCTGTGTTCATTTAGCCCTGTTTTCCTCCTGATTTTGCAATGATAACCATGGGCAAGATTAGAGAACCTTTGCTTCTCTTTTAGCTGTAAACCTCCTGTGAAAGAGAATTAGTAAAAATCAGCTGAACCCTTGAAGTGGTCTCTTTTCGTGGATGAAAACTGGGAAGCTGTTGAGAGGTTAAGGTCATTATTTGAAAAATAATCCTCAATTTCTGAGATAAAGGATTCTTTGATTTTCTGTCTCCAATTTGCTTTGCCTATCTCTCCTTTATATATATCTACAGTGAAAGTTGAAAATATCTCAGGATGGGGATGGTTTGTAAAGAAATGCAATGAGACCATAGGAAACTGATGAGATGCTTTCTCTGGAAGCCAAGCTGCAGGACAAGAGAGGCAATTCACAAGTGGTAGAACAGCTGGCAACTCCAACCCACACCATCTGGATTTGTGTGATTTTGTAATATTTATTGTCACTAACTCTGAGAGGAATATGAATAGAGCTGGCTGCACGTGGAAATGAGCTGGCTTTCCAACAGAGAGAATTGTGTGTGGAGTCTTGGCAGGGACACATGGCAGGGGGAGCATCTGATACCAGCCAGCCAGCCTGCCATGCATTACCACTTCATTGGTCAGGCTGGCTATGTGAAACAACAACAGAAACATTTTCAGTCAGGCAAGGGAAGCCCTGCTGAAAAAATGGTATTTCAAATCTATCATTTGGAAAGGGGAGATATAAAGTTGCCAGCTCTCCATCTTGTCTGAACCTTGTGAGAGGTGCGTTGTTTTTTCTTGAAAACCTTGATATCAGTAGGTGTCAGCTGAATCTTACACTTACAGTTGAAGAAATTCTTTTTGAGTCTTACGGTAGAGAAAATCTGTGACCCACCTCTACCTAACAGCTGCAGAAAATGGAAGAACCCTGAGTGCATTTTCTTAAGACTTTTGACAGTGATTTGAGACAGTTTGTGGACTTGGGATTCTTATGTGTGATTGTGAAAACAGTGAGTTGTCAGTGTTGAGCATATTTGTGTAGGTAGCATGATTGCTGCCTTAGGAAACTGTTCTCTGAGGTGCCTGTTTGGCTCCATGAATGCCAAAGGGAACAATGCTGCTCCTAGCACAGCTGTCCCAGTTGGAAGCTCAAATTGGGACAGGAAGAATTTAGGCATTTATGTTTCTATTTTTCATCTGTGAAATGGGATAACATGGTTTTTTTGTTTCTTCAGATCAGCCAAAGGATAAATACTTCTTCTGATACCGCAATTTCGTAATTATATGAAAGTTCAACCGGTCTTACTTTTACTTTCAAGTGTTTTTTCTTCTAGAGGGGCATTAATAAAGCTTAAAACTTTGCCTGCCTGCTTGCCTGCCTCCCTCCGCCACCCTGGTTCTCTTTTCTGGGATTCACTAGTAATTGTAGTACATCAATTTACAAAATCTGTTAGGCTGAGGAAAAGTGTAGTGAGACATGAATGCCAGAGAAGATGAAGTGCCTAGCTAAGCAGCAGACAAAAGTACATCTTATGTCCTGCTTGCACTGAGTGCAATGCCTCAAAAGCAAAAGGGCAGAGAGTGGTGCTGGCTTTGCTGTTCTTAGTTAGCAGAATAATAAAAGCAACAGCAGAGGGGAATGAAAGGATCTGGCAATGGCATTAACAAGATACCCTTCTAGAAAAGCCTGCAATGGGGACAGAAATATCTTCAATATTGAGACTGCTCTGTAACTAGTATGTTAAGAGGACACTGAGGAGAAGACCAAGTTTGTGTGTCTAACTCAAGCACCATGGTGAAGTTAAATCAAGAAGCAAAGAGGAAGCTGTTTTGCTCAGCTCTCAGCAGGTGTGAGCTGGCTGTGCATCCATTCAAAAGGGAGAGTTCAGCTAGAGGAACAGCAAGAGGGTCAGAAGGCACTGCCTATGGGAAACATTCACGTTCCTCCAAATAGGCCCAGAGCAAAGCAGACTTGTGCCTGGGATGGTCTCATTCTGGAGTGCCCTGTTCCACTCTCCAGGGTCAGGGTTTGTCTCTGAAAAGCGTCTGTGCAGCTGTGAAGACAAATGGAGAAGAGTGGATCCTGAGCAATGTTCAGACAGGTTCAGCCAAAAGCAGCTGCCTGCACAATAGAAGATTTGAAAACCACTGTGAGAGAGAAATGCTCTGCCGAAATGAGTGCTTCATGTAGGTATGTATTCTGCATCCCTTTCTCAAGGTGATAGAAGAGCCCTGACAGAGCAGGAGTGCTGGCAGGAAAACCTTGTAGAGACAAAGCATTTTCAAAACTCTCTTCCCTTACCAAGTGATATTGCTCTTCTACTTCAAGAGAAATTTTTCAGCCTGACATTGACTTCATCCATTTTACCAGTTTTTATGTCCCTCTCTGGTGAAATCTCGTTGTAGCTGAAAAAATAGCAAACCTTGAGGCACAGATTAAAGAAGGGAATCCCAGCTGTTCTTCCTGGGCACGGCACACCTCCTGCTCTGAATGCCTCATGTGTGTACACCAGGATCTCTCCCTCCCAGAGGCTTTTCCTGAATGAGGCTGTATAATACTAAAGAAGTTCCTTTATGATGAGTTTCCCAAGGGCATTTTGAACAATGCTCCATCACAAAACTGTAAGTTTATTCACTTTGTATTGCATTTTGAGGCAGGAGGGGGGAAAATGGTCTTGTTTCAGGAATGCTGGCATGTGCAGGCAGAGGGAAAGATGGAGTGGACAGCAGCATCTTCTCTTTTTCCTGATCAGATTAGCTTACCCAGAACCCCAGCTGCCAGCAACAGCTCAGGCATTCCCAGGCACAAGTCCTGACTGGTGACAGGTTTCACAGGATAAAGAGGGCAGGCCGTTGCTGGCAGCTGGCTGTGCTGAGTTCCCAAAGGTCTCCCACTTCTTGGCCTCAGTAGTCTGGGCTTGATGCCACAGGAGACTCAGTGTCTGAGTGAGTGGGTCTTTATGTGTTCTCAGCCATTAAACAGAGGGTCCATGTGGTTTTGAAACAAAATTACTCAATTGAAAATCATTGTTAGCAATCATCACTCAGATCCATAACACTGAAATTCCTATAAACACAGATATTTCACAGCCAAATAGTATGTCCACTATTCCTAAAAGAATAGAAGAGTTGTATCCTTTTTTTTTTAAAGTGCTGCTGTTGAGCAGACAAATGGAAATATGACCATTATATAGAATAAAATGTGTAGTTAAGAAAACAAATCCTTCAGCTCCTTGGTAACAAGATTGTACTTAAACATATTGTCCAGGCAAGTCCAGAAAAAATCAGTCTTATAATCAACATGCCACAGGAATCTCATTTTTTAATTTGTCTCTCTAAGGGATTCTTTTTTCATCATTCTGATCAGACAAGAACAATTACTGTGCCTCTAAGCTCTTACTTACCTCTAGTCTCCAATTAGTCACGTCTGATATAATTTTTTCAATGTAAAAATAAGGTCATCTCTTCAACTGTTTATGCCTAAATCAGGCAATACTATCATAGCTAACTCACAGACCAACAGCCAGCCCAGGGCTTTCTGCGTGCAGGTTTTCAGAATCGTCATCTTTTAAAAGCTTTTGTCTGGGCTGTAGGAAAGCCACTGATTGAATTTTTGTTTGCTTGAGGTACCTCCTGGTGGTTTGAGAAGTACAGAGGCTGAGCCAAGCACTTGGCTGGCTGTGTTTCATTTCACTAAACAGGCCTTCTGAGATCAGTGGGGTACCAACATATCCTAAATAGAGCCTGTAGTTAAATGTAGTGAGTCCAGAATTATCTCCTCCACATTTTTCCAGTTTGTTTACCTGTTTTCAAAACTTTAAACTATGTTATGCTTTTCTTCTTCTTCTGCTCTTTCAATTCTGTCACAGAAAGTGGTTACAGTCTTCATGGTTTGTTGGTTTTCCTTTTTGATTCTAGTAAGGCTTTGAGTCCTCAAGGGCAGGAACTTCTCACCTGCATTTTTTCAAGATGAAAAGCATGTTGGGTATGATGGCACGTGAGTTTATTGTTGAAGCACTTTCCCTCCCTGTCAGGGTATCCTTTTCCTTTAGGCAAGTACCAACAAAGATTGCCAACCATTCAAATCAAAATGTTATTGGGAAAAACCCCCATAACTTTTTATTCAAAAAGGTCATGAAAAATAAAAGAAAAGGCTCACAAAAAACCACCAACTCTTCTTCTTTCATATGGGGCCTATCTCTTCCTCTGGTGTGGGGCAGAGGTGGGGCCAGCCCAGCTGGGGAGCCAAGCCAGGGCCACATTGTGAGGACACAGGCCCTCCCAGCACCGTCCCTCCCTCCCACCCGGTGTGCTCTTACTGCCCCAAAGACCTCAGAGGTGTGAATCTCCTGCCTTCATCCTTGTACACGGCACTGCCAGGGAGCCAGAGCAGGAGATACCCAACGGCACAGGTAACACAGGCAGCCAGCAGCAGGTGCTGCCTTCAGCTTCGAGATCTGTGAAACCCTGGGATCTTAGGAAGACTCCTGGGAGCCCCCTAGAGATAAAGCTGCAACTTAATTAGAGGAGGTTTGCTGGGAACTTTTGATCTGGGATGTTGTGGAGAGGCTGCCAAATCTCATCAGCTTGGGGACTCTTAGCCACTGCTGCTCTTCCATGGGGGCACCAGTGAGGTCAGGGGAAACATGGAACACATCAAGCATGACTACATGGACCCGAGGGTGGTAGCCAAGGGCACAGAGGCCAAAGCAGTATATTCTTGGCACCATCAGTGAGGGGAAGGTCTTGAGACAGAGTGGAGGAATCCTGTATGTCCACAAGGGATTGCATACTGGTGTCAACAACAAAGATTTGTCTTCAAGACCTTGGAAGCCTTTCTGATGATCAAGAACTTCTAGGAAGAGATTGGATTCGTCTGACCAAACAGGGAAAAAATATCTTTGCCAATGTGCTGGCCAACCTGGGGAGGAGAAGTTTTACACCAGAAGTGGTGGAGGAGAGAGATGATGATGACCTACAATCAGGTGAGGAAGTAATTGGCAAGGAAAAGATGTGGGGTAATACAGATGGGATACCTTATATCCAACATAAGGCAGAAAGGAGCAGAAATGGGGCGATCCTAATCATATGCACAGAAAAAATGGCAGTCTACATGACAGCATGATGGGGCAAGACCTCATACATTATCTGGGAAATCAGAACAGCTGGTAGTTGCCTTTTTATGAGAAAGCAAGGAGGGTGCAGCTGTCTCTGCCTTGGGAAGTGTGAGGAGTTTACGGGTCAGGGTTAGAAGGTAGATCATCATGGATGACATCGTGATGGGTGTCTGCTGCAGACCACCTGAGCAGGAAGAAGTAGAAAAAACCTTCTTCAGACAACTGGAAGAACCAAAATGTAATAATGATCTGTATATATAGCCAAAACCAAAAAGGTTTTATGTACATAATCCTGAGACAGTGGTGAGGCACAATGGGACATGGTCTCCTACCTGGGAGGAAGCCTGGCCCTCAGCATACTGGAGACCTCAAACCAGGCAGAGTTGTGTGGGAGGATGCCACTGAACCAAGGATGCCAAGTCTCAAGCACCAGGCAGTGCCTGGTTGCTGCCCTGGGGCTCAGGTAGGGGACAGTGACAGTGTCCTTGTGGCGGGACATGCAGCGGGAGCTTTGGCAGGCAAAGGAGTTGCAAGAGGAGGTGAGCAGCTGCACACTGTCAGGAAGAGTGAGCAAGAGATCAACAGGCTCTTTGCAGAGGCTGAACAGCCCCAAGGTCCCTTCTAAGTGGAATTATTCCATGAATCTATGATATGAAGACAAACAAAAATAAGCAGATCTACCTTCATAGAAGCATGAAGGAAACTGTGAGCACAGGTAATTTAGTGATAGGTAGTGTGAACAAATTTGTAGAGCTACAGTAACTGAACCTTAATAACGCTGAATAATGCTGAAAGGATAACCTAGAGGTCTCAAGCCAAGGTTTTGTACTTAGCTTTGAGGATGATGTGGAGCAACAAGAGTGCTGAGATGGCTAAAAATATGACATGTAAAGAAATATTAAACAGACTCACACTGTTAACTGAAAGAAGACGAATTTAATGAAAAAACATTGTAGGAGTCTGCAAATGCTTCAAACTATACTTGAACAGTTCTAAAGAGGAAAGAAATCACCTAGTCTGTGCTTGTGCTGCAAAAATGCAGCATTCTAAATCTTCACAGACTCCTAAAGCATTGGCCTATTATCTATAGCCATGTGGGCAGCCTATCACACAGAAAGCCCCTAGCAGCAAGGAGGGAGTTTTTGTTAAGTGTTTTCACCCACTGTACAAAATGCCATAACCTGCTACATCTACCTGAGTTCCAGCCCAGGATAATTGCCTTTTGCTTATGGAAGTGAATTGTCCCTTTGGTTTGCCTGTTTCCACCGATATCTGGGAAGCTTTGTTTTACCTTCAGGTTCCACATTGCTTTGTCACAGTACTCCCCAGCTGAGGCAGATGGTGGCATCTCAGAGCATTACCAGGCTATGTGTCTTCATCAATAAAACTGTAAGCACAGAAAGGAAATTAATATTCATAGAACCACTGACTCCATAAACATAAACAAACATGTAGGGAAAGTGAGGCAAAGGATTAGGAGAGTTAGTTAAAAAGAGGTGGAATTGTTTGGGGATGTTTTTATCCCCTGGGGTAAATATCTAGCTGATTGAAGGTTCTGTGTTTTCTCCACACCCCTATCTGGTGGGTTGACCTTGGCCAGGTGCTAGATACTGAACCTGCCACTCTCTCACTCCCAATCCTCAACAAGATAGGAGGGAAAATAATGTTCATGGGTTGAGATAAGGACAGGGAGATTGCTCATCAATTACCATAATGGGCAAAACATAATGAACATGGGGAAGATTAATTTAAGTTATTGCCAGCCAAAATAGAGTTGGATGATGATAAACGAAGACAAAACCTAAACCATGCAAAATCCCCATCTTCTTCTCAGCTTCAACTTCACTCTTCCATTTCCAACTTGTTCAAAGTTGCTGTTAAAGAAGGTTCACATTCCTATGCAGGAACTTGAAGAAGCTGATGCAGGTAGATGCAGTTGACTATAATATGTACAATATATAGAACAGAAAACAAAATAATGGAATGTATATGTTCCTGTTTCCTTTCTTTTCACTAGTAAAGAAGTGTGTTCCCGTAAAGGTTAGGAAATAGGATTATTTTTGTAGCTTTTATTTGTCTTTCTCATTTGTCTTCTGAAATTTCCCTTTAACATACTGGACAGTATCATCCATCATTGTATGAAAGCAGCCAGCAACCAACAAAGAGCCAGCTAAGTAAAAAAATTGGACAGGCACCTCTCCAATCCTCCCCAAATTGCTCATAGGTGTCCCTTATACATACACAGCTCAGCTTGTTGGTGGACAGGCTTGAAAGGTGAGGGGCCAGATATACAGCTGATTTTTTGCACAGATCAGTGCTTCCTCAGTAAGCCCAACACATGGAGGAGACATCAGACTTGCTCTGCAAATGGTTGTCACTTGAGCAGTAGATGTGTGTCAGGCTGGGTACACCCTGGCCGTTGCCGACTCTGTGGGCATGTTCACAAACTTCTGTCCAGGGACTCTGGGACAGAAATATGTCTGGTCTGTAATACAGGTGTACTCGATATAAGTTACTTTTTAAAAAGCAACCAAATAACAACATAAGGTCCATAGTAAAGAATCATATATTCAAGGGGTTTTTTCATCAAAATAGAATTTAGTGTACGTTTTCCCGAAGTGCTTACATCGTTTGTGTTTTAAACTTTACAGTGTTTATGGCTGTGGGATCCCTGAGGTTTGCTACTCCTTTGATAGAGAAATATTACTTAATACCTTCTCAAAATATGTACAAGGTCATATCAAGCTATCCTTTTTTTAAGCAGGAGCCCTACAGAAAACAGCTGAACAATAATCATGCAAATGGTCCTGAATGTGCTTGTATCAATATGTTATTTCACTGCATAAAGAAATCAATGTTATTTAAAAGAATCATAGCAATTATAAGCACAGCCAATTTGAGAGTGCTATTTACTGAATAGTTAGTGACCAATTTTCCAGTCCTCCTGTTTAAATTAATGAATATTTAAAGAGGAGACTAGTTCAATTTCCTTAGAACCTGCCCAGTTTCATTAACACAGCAGGGAAAATGCAAAATATGTATTTGAATGCTTTATTCTTCAGGAGAAGCTATTCTACCTCAGATGTGTGGAAGATTAAAAGAAACCAGTGATCAAAATAACATTAACACAGTTTGTAGCACTGCTGTTATTTTCCAGTCTTAAATTTTGGCAGGTGAAAGGTGATAAAAGTCCTATTTTTTATGAGACTTTTCATAGAGTAATAGACATGCTTTTTAAGAAGGCTGAAAAAGTGACTGTTTTTTTAATCACTAAGCAGCAACAACCATTTGGAGGGGAGAGTGACTCCAACATGGCAAAGCCTGGTGCAGGTTAGGATGTCTCCCAAGTACAGTGATACTGTATTAAAGCCATTCAGAATGCCAGCATGCTTTGCTGTGCATGGAGACTGTAAATGATACCAAAGCAGTACCTTATCTGGGTAGAACAAAGACTGTCAAAAAATGTTCTTTTCTTTTTTTTTTTTTTTTTTGGATGAATTTCATTTACCTTTTCAACAGATTTTAAATCTTTTGTAAAATACTCCAAGGGTGCGTAGCACAGTGTGAGACTTGTAATCAGCCTGAAAAGAGTGACAGAAAGCTGGCTCATTTGGTGTCTCCCAGTGCTTTCCTTTATTCTAACCTGTCTGTTTACAGCTTAAATCAAAGGAAATTTGAGTTTTTAACTCTTACAGCAGGTAGCAGAAAAAAGCACAAAGGAATTTGAGCAAAATATTTGAAGTAAAATCTACATTCAGAAGAAAATCGAGGGCATGACTCACCTGCATAAACCAATTATTGTACATGCATAACCTTCTTTTGTTGTTGACCCACCTGACAAGTGAATGCATAGATTTAACATGAAAAAAATACCATGCTTAGCTTTTCATAGTGAAAGTAACTAACTGAATAAAGACAGTTTGGGGGGAAGGGCATGTATTATCTGTTTAATAGCATGAAAAAAAGATCTTGGTGTGGAGCTCTAGCAAGAGCTGAAGTGTCTACGGCTGATACTTATCAGTTTGTAAAACCATGTAATACAGGTCAGAGGTGTGCCTCAGCCAGCTTTGTGTCCCTAAGGAAGCGTTTGCAAGGAAAAGCAGGCACTTGTGGTTTACCTCTTTACATTTACATTCTGCCTAAACAAATGGTTGCATATATTTTAGAGCTCATCCTCATCCTCTTGGGATGAATGCTGTCTTTCTGTTCTGTGTTGGCACAAAGCTGCTCTGCCGCATGCCTGGGCTTTCTAGGAGAAACAAATTGTGTAGGGGAACAAAGTGAAGTCTGGAAATAGCTGCCAAGATGAGAATATGTCACCATATCAGGTCCCTTTGTGTGAGACTGGGACAGCTGCATTTTGCCTTTCTCAATTCCATCTGGAATTTCATGCACATGCTTTACTAGGGATATTTTCTTTGTCACTGAGTTGTGGTTTAACTCCAGCTGGCAACAAAACCCCACATCACCACTCTCACTTTTCCCAAGTGGGATGGGGGAAAGAATCAGAAGGGTAAAAGTGAGAAAACTTGTGGGTTGAGATAAAGACAATTTAACAGGTGAAGTAAAAGCCTCACATGCAAGCAAAGCAGACTGAAGAATTCAATCATCAATTCCCATGGGCAGGCAGGTGTTCAGACATCCCCAGGACAGCAGGGCCCCATCACGTGTAACAGTGACTTGGGATGACAAACATCATCACTCCAAAGGTCCTTTCCCTTCCTTCTTCTTCCCCCAGCTTTATATGCTGAGCATGATGCCATATGGTATGGGATGTCTCTTTGGGAGCTGGGGTCACCTGTCCTGGCTGTGTCCCCTCCCGAGTACTTGTACACCCCCAGCCTCCTGCTGGTGGAGTGGTGTGAGGAACAGAAAAGGCTTTGACTCTGTTGAAGCACTGCTCAGCAATAACTTAAACATCCCTGTTATTAACAGTGTTTCCAGCACAAATCCAAAACACAGCACCATACCAGCTACTCTGAATAAAATTAACTCTACCTTAGCCAAAACCAGGACACACTGTTATTTCTTTGTTGTCTCTTTAAAATAGAAACATAATTTAATTTTTAAGAAACACATGCTGAAACCACGAAAACCAGTCTTTTTAATACCATGTTACCAATATTAAATGCAACTCCTTTGCTCCACAGTTAGAGCATAGAACAAGAAGGATAGGATATTGTCTGATAGCATTATTCAGCATCCCCATAGGTCCACCTGTATAATCTGAAAGTCTCTGTACTTAATATAAAGTTTTGAAATAAAAGGTAATGCTCACACTATATGTCTCTGTTATTTGTGAACAGGCTAAGACAGTACTTTCAAACAACTAAGAACTTAAAAATCAATAACATTAATAAATGGCTTAATGAAAAACATATCCTTTGTAAGTCCGAGCAGATTCTAATGGAAGTAATATTAGAACCCAAATTTTCTAAGGATGTTGTTGTCAAGCCATGCTACAGATGATGTACTTGTTCTTTCCTCCAGCTTTGCTCAGCAGGGAGAAATTTTGCTTCTGAGGTCCTGCAGACTACACCTACAGTGCCAGACACAGCTGGACACAAGGGAATTGAATACCCTCTGGGGGACTGTCTCTGTTGTTTAGTTATTAAGCATGCTTCATGGAACAGCTTTGGGTCAGGTCAAACAGCGCATTCCCAGACAAGGCTCCCAGTGGGCACTCTGGGTATAGCTGGTTTACATGGTAAGGTTTTGGTAGCGGGACTGCTGCAGGAGTGGCTGCTGTGAGAAGATGCTAGAAAATTTCCCCCATGTCCAACAGAGCCAATGACAGCCAGCTCCAAGGTGGACCCACTGCTGGCCAAGGCCAAGCCCATCAGTGACAGTGGTAAGCACCTCTGGAATAAGGTATTTGATAAGGGGCAAAAAAAACTTCTGCAGAATTGCAGCCAGATATAGGAGTGAGATTATGTGAGGGCAATAACCCTGCAGACCTCAAGGCCAGTGAAAGAGGGGCAGGAGGTGTTCCTAATGCCAGAGCTGAGATTCCCCTGCAGCCCCTGGTGCAGAACATGGTGAGGCAGCTGTGCCCCTGCAGCCCATGGAGGACCACGGGGCGCAGGGATCCACCCACAGCCCATGGAGGAGACCCACGCTGGAACAGGTGGATGGGCAAAGGAGGCTGTGATCCTGTGGGAAGCCCTTGCAGGAACAGGGTCCTGGCAGGATCTGTGACCCCATGGAGAGAGGAGCACATGCTGGAGCAGGTTTGCTGTCAGGACTTGTGACCCTGTGGGGGACCCACACTGAAGCAATTAATGAAGAACTGCAGCCTATAGGAATCACCCATGTTGGAAAAATTCATAAAGGACTGTCTCCCAAAGGAGGGACCCCGTGCTGGAGCAGAGGAAGAAATGTGAGGAGTCTTCCCACTAAGGAGTGATAAACTGACCAAAGCCCCCATTCCTTGCCCTTGTGCCCCACTGGGAAGGAGGAGGTAGAGACATCAGGAACAAAGTTGAGTCTGGGAAGAAGAGGGGGAGGGCAGGGAGTGGAAGGTGTTTTGTAGGATTTGGTTTTCTTTCTCATTACCCTACTCTGATTTGATTTACAATAAATTAATTTCCCCAAGCCGAGTCTGTGTTGCCTGTGACAGTAACTGGTAAGTGATCTGTCCCTGCCCTTGCCTTGACCCATGAATCTTTTGTTGCATTTTCTCTCTCCTATCCACCTCAGGAGAGAAGTGATAGAGCACCTGGTGAGCACCTGGTATCCATCTAGGGTCAACCCACCACACTGGGCAAAGTCACCTGCTTTGGGACAAAAGAACATTTTTTTACAGAAGACCCTCTTGTCCATATTATTTATTGTCACTGACATGGTCATGAAGACCAACATCTAAGTAGAGCAACTACTGTCATGCACAGACAGAATCACAGGGATGCAGAATCACAGGGTAGATTAAATGGTAGCCAGTAGGGTTGTTTCTACTTAGGGCATTCAAAGATTTGGCAGTGGTAATTTTACCTACATACCACAATAAAAGCTGTGATGAATTCCTTTGTCCGTTATACTTTTCCCAGGACACACAGAACCACTTAGAATATGTAAGAAAATCTGTAATTTCTACAAAGAGATTGCTCTTTCTCAGCCAAATTCACTTTAAGACAAAATCTACTAGATTATCCCAAACCAGATTGATCTGCTGTGTAACAAAAAATGTAGAATTTGCACAGGAATGGGTGGGGACTGCACACATCCTTTCAGCCATCTCTGCCATGGGAGTGGCTGCAGGGAACAGAGGTTTGTGGTCCTAGGGCCTGAAATAATATTGCATATTTCCAGAGTCATTTTGTGCCTGTTGCATTAGACATTTTCATGAAGTGCAGTGTCTGTTGCACTCCTGAGTCCTAAAATGGAACTCAGTATTAAACTGTGGATTAAACCTTTTAGCTCAGACCTCTAGGTATTCATGTTCTCAATTTGGTGGTTTATGTAAACAACAGTATTTCTGTCTCCATTAAAAAGACACAGGAATTGATTTTTTTTCATTTACATTCAGTTTCAGTTCTATTCTCCAGAAGCAGCTTTCCAATCAACAGCAAAACACTCCCCCAGTGGCAAATTTGATTTCGAAAGACAAGCTGTTTTCTTAAAAGTGGTTCTGTAACAAGTTAAAAGGAGCTGCCATCAAGAAGTTATACCACAAAACTATCCTCTGTCTAGTAAATAAAAATAAGATACATAGCAATCTTTCTCTTGCTCCAGCAGAGATGGTTCATCTAAATAATTTTAATCCTTTCAGTGAGGAGGAAACTGCTTTTAAAAATCATGTAAAGTATTTCAGCAGTGTTCTTTTGAGCTTTGATAATGTCAATGCTGAGCGTGGTGATGTTCAACACAGATATCTGAGTATGATGATTTAAGAAGTGGCATTTCTGCACACTTTTGTTACATTTCTTCCATATCAAAATGAGCGTCAGTTTAGTGTGGTAATGTAGGAGCTTTTCCAGGCTTATCTGTGAGGAGCTGTAGTCAGATTAATATTAGTTCTCCACATTATTTAAAAGGAGCCACAGTTCTGCAAGCCACCTTATTTGTACAGAGCATATTTTTAACAGCAGCAGCTTCTGGTATTTTCTGCTTAAACTGCTGAGATTATGTGAAATAAGCTGGAGTTATCTCAGCAGCTGTTTTGTCTGGGTAAGACCATAACAATGTGATTTTGCTGTATGAAACTTGGAATTAAGAAAAGCCATCCTACTGTAGTCATCATTTCAACAGATCTGAGACTACTGCATCCTCCTCTCAATCAAATCCTCTCTTACAGTTTTGGGATAATGGTCCCTTTCAAAGTACTGAATGTGTGAAACACAAGTTTCAAATTCACTTGTAAGGTTGTTTCTTTCCTTCGTTCTGAACTTCTCAGAACTGAAGCAGTATGTGATATTACACCATTTGCAAAGGATGAACTGTTTTATTTTGTAATCTTTCCAAAGCAGGGAGATCACTGTGAATGCTACTGGCAGCACCCTGAATCCTAGTGTATATTGCATTTCTAGGGCCCAGACTGGCATGAAAAGTTGCAAAATATGTATGACAATAAGAAGGACACAATGGTAAGGGAGTCTTGATGGAGCTGTCTGAGAAACTGATCTTCTTTACACAGCATGAATTTTTGTAACAACTGAATTAAAAAAAAGCCACCCACATCCAGAAGCTGGGAGTACATAGGCTTATTTACAGAATGTGTGAACATACGCTGTAAACGTGACTCTAAAAATGGGGTTTGTGCTTGTAGCAAAGGAGCAACTGAATATAAATTTCAAGTGGAAAAATCTACCTCTGATGATGGGTGTATTAGTAGTAGAATGAGTGGGCGGTGATATCTTCTCTGCTTGATATGAGGATTTGTACAGTTCTGTGTTGCTGCACATCTCAACTAGCACTCATGATTTAACAGAAAGGAATACAGTCTAAACTAGCTGTTCAGACATCATGTGCATTCAATTAGACACCTTCATATGGCATCCAGCATTCCTACATGCCTGGGAGAGGTGGGATTAGTTGTCTCCTGGGCTCTCTGTTTCACTTTGTTGAGATAGAGAGCCAGAACTATTACATTAGACAAGACACCTGTGTTTCAGACAACTAAATTTAGATTATTTGACTTCTATTTGCAATGTCCACATTTTCTAAAGGATGTTAACATGCTGGAGATCATACAAAAATGATTTTGCAACTACTGGAAAAGACTTTCATGATATTCATACAGAGCTTGATGAATTTAGTTTATCCAACAGACACTCAAAAGAAGAGGATTATATTGTAATTATATAAGGGAATAGATTAGATATTGGAAGACCTTTTACTGAGGAGAAAGAGAAGGCAGAAGGAGTGGGTAGCTGGAAGCCAGAGTGAGTCACTCTCGGTTTGTAAGCAGTCTGAGTGAATAATTTGGGAACAACTTCCAGGGACAGGCTGTCTTCTCCATTTCTTGGCAGATTCAGGTTGGAACTAAAGGACTTGCTGAAATACATGCTTGCTGGGTTTGGCTGGGATAGAGTTAATTTTATTCAGAGTAACTGGTATGGTGTTTTGGATTTGTGCTGGAGACACTGTTAATAACAGGGATGTTTTAGTTACTGCTGGGCAGTGCTTAAACAGAGTTAAGGCCTTTTCTGGTCCTCCTCACCCCACCCCATCAGCATGGAGGCTGGGGGTGCACAGGGAGTTGCGAGGGGACACAGCCAGAAGAGTTGACCACAAGTGACCAGAAGGTTGTCCCACACCATCTGATGTCATGCTCAGCATATAAATCTGGGAGAACAAGAAGGAAGGGAAGAGACCTTTGGAGTGATGGCATTGTCTGCCCATGTCACATTACATGTGATGGGGCCCTGCTTTCCTGGAGATGTCTGAACACCTGCCTGTCCATCAGGATTGGTGAATGAATTCCTTGATTTGGTTTGCTTGCATGTGTGGCTTTAGTTTTACCTATTAAACTGTCTCAACCCATGAGTTTTCTCACTTTTATCCTTCCCCTCTTGTCCCCATCCCAC
Source organism: Orthonyx spaldingii (assembly GCA_013397795.1). Classification (NCBI taxonomy): domain Eukaryota; kingdom Metazoa; phylum Chordata; class Aves; order Passeriformes; family Orthonychidae; genus Orthonyx; species Orthonyx spaldingii. The sequence goes on from VZTJ01005306.1 coordinate 36,119, forward strand.
TGAGGGATAGTGAGCGAGCGGCTATTGCTGGCTGGGATCAAACCACAACAATTAACTTATTACAGTGAAATCCAAACTACTGTGCTCAAAACAAGGTTAAATGGCTAGGAGCCAGCCTGCTAGCTTGAGAACAAAGCCAGTAGCATAAAGGCATGAACAGGATCACAGGGAACGGTCCATTTCACAGGACTGGATTATGGTATTCTCCAGGAATTTAAAAGGAGGCTGAATGTAGTCAGTCTTTTCAGCACTTGCTTATCTGTTCTACTGCTTGATTAAATGTTTACAAGGTGGGAGAATCTTACCACCTTTTTTGACACTAGAAGCAAAACACCTCACATTGTAGTATGAACAAATGATACCTAGCAACAAGAAATTCAGTGCAATGTGGGCTGCTTTGGTTTCAGATTTCACTGATTAGTTTTTATTTTAACACATAAGATATAAAGAAATAGAATTCCAGACCATACAATCTCTCAGTTTCATGCTGTAGGGTTTCACTTTATAGAGCAATGCATTATTGCAGTTCACTCATTCCTTAAAAGATGTGTTATATGGAAGAATAGTATGTACCCATGCTTTATACCTTAATCACACTAGTTCTATTTCTCCTGTCACTTATCTTCTCACTGCACTGTATCTCCAGTTTGCACATATCACAGAATCACAGAATCACTTAGGTCAGAAAAGATCTCAAAAATCCTCAAGTCCAACCTATGACCGAACACCATGTCAAATAAACCGTGGCACTGAGTGTGACATCCGGTTGTTTTTTGGATGCCTCCAGAGATGGTGACTCCACCACCTTCCTGGGTAGTTCATTGCAAAGCTTAATAACCCTTTCCATGAAGAAAGTCTTCCTGGTTTCCAAACAAAACCTTCCCTGGTGCAGTTTGAGGCCATGTCCTCTTTTCCTGTCACAGGCTGCCTGGGAGAAAAGACTGACCCCCACCTGGCTACAGCCAGGCAGTTGTAGAAAGTGGTAACATCTCCCCTGAGCCTCCTTTTCTCCAGCATAAACATCCCCAGGTCCCTCAGCTGCTTCTCACAGGATTTGTGCTCCAGACCCTTCCCCAGCTCCATTGCCCTTCTCTGGACTCGCTCCAGCACCTCAATGTCCTTTCTGCAGTGAGGGGCCCAGAACTGGACAGAGGATTTGAGGTGCAGCCTCACCAGTGCTGAGTACAGGGGGACAATCCCTGCCCTGGTGCTGCTGGCCACACTATTGCTGGTACAGGCCAGGATGCCATTGGCCTTCTTGGCCATCTGGGCACAGACTGGCTCATGTTCAGCTGCTGTTGACCAGCACACGGCCGGTTCACACACAGTTATTACCCTCTTTGTCACTTCCTGTGGCTGTCTGGCTAATAAAGCTGTAGAAAAATACTCTGGCTTATCACACATGCTGTTGTGCATCCTTTGATTGAAGCCATATCTGTAACCCAATGCTGTCACCCCTCATTGAAGGTCACATGTGATTCCTTCACAATGGTTTTAGGTCATTTCAAGGGGTCTCAGTATAGAAAGGTCACAAATGCTGGTAATCTTAAAGACTTGAGAAGATGATTGTCGTGCTGTGTGAGGGGAGTTATCGACAAATCATCCCAGAAGACACTGTAATTAACTAGGAAGGGGTTAGATGGACCTGCTTACTTCAGCATGCGTTCTGTCAGGCACCTACTCAATCATCTTCTCCTAGAACATCCTGAATCCATAGTGGTAAGCCTGAGGTGAAATGGATCTGCAATTTGAAATTATATGAGGAAAATATTGTCCAAAAAATCCTGAAAGCAAAAAAAGAAGCTTGGTTTGCGTTCATGAACTGAATGTGTCTCCTTGTTTCAGACAATAAGGACTCCTTTAGAGCAGCTGAATAGCAGGCTTCACAGCATCCCTCAGGATATTATGAGAAATTCAATAGTTGAGTTAGAAAATTACTGTGGGGATAAAAGGAAAAACATTCTTGCATTTGACATGCCAGTTTTTGCTGCTCTTTGTTAGCAGTCTCATCAAAATCCCTTTTATCTATGTTTTTCAACTGCCATTTCCAATTACATTGGACTGAAATTTGTCCATCAGGATGGGAATGATTGATTGAAATTTTATTTATGTTGCTTTAACCTCTTTCAATAAGGAGAGGAACAGTGAATTGTTTACTTTAATATGTTTTCAGAGTTTTACTTGTTCCACTATTGTGAGCTCTTCAGGAAGTAATTTGGTACAGTGGCTTGAGGTGGGACTGGTGAACTCTGAAATTTATAGTCCCAATTCTGGCACTTTTTATTCCTGGACAAGGTCTTTGACTTTTCTTCCTATCACCTGCTTCACACATGCAAAGTAGCTGGAGGAGCCAAAGTGGAAGTAAAGAAGTGCAGCCACCCCAAAGTGCTTCTCTCATGCTGCTACACTGTTGTGAACTATTTCTTCCATGCCCCACTTTATCCCTCATTTGTTGTCATCACTTTCTATGTTTAGTCTTATTAATATTTTAAGCTCTGAAGTCAAGGCCTGTCACCTTTATTTGGCTCTGAAGTTGCATGAACATTTCTTGTGCTCCGCAGGTAAAATTGGAATAATAAATTCTATTAATACCAGTTTAAGATTCTGAAAACTGGGCACTCTATCTGCAAAATATATTCCTTTTTGCTTTTTATTATTATTATTATCCATTCTGAAGTGGCAGCTTAGTACTTCAAGTGGACTAATAGCATCTTTCAAAACCACAGTTTAATCACAGCATACTATTTTTTTCTTCCTTTGAAATCATAACTTTGAATTTGATGCAGACCATCAAAACTGAAAAAAAAATTCTGTCTATCTAAATGTCATTTGAAATGGGATTTAGCAGTCCAATTCAGGTTCTTGTAATGTAGGTATCTGCATGTAAATAAGGCATGTAAGATCTGATTTACCTGAGACAAATCCTTCCAGAGAGTTCTGTTTAGTCCCTGTACTCTGCAGGACTTCTGGACAAGTAGCTCGTCTCTATGGCAAAGATATTTCAGGTTAGGTGAGATAAATATTATCCTGGTGCTGTCTTCAGCATTTTTGTGCTCCAACCAGTCTCAAGGTAACTTGTTGCTTACTTTAGAATACCAATTAACACCTTTTAAAAACCAATTATAAACTGAATGAGCATTGCAATGATTGAACTTTTCTCTGGTCAGGCAGCTCCTTCCTGGCAAGCACTTGTTTGGACAGTGTGGCACAAAGGATGACTGGGGTCCTGGAATTTGCAATGTTCTTGTCATGTGAATAAGAGCTGCCGTCTATAAAGCTGTCAGTCTGAATTTTTACCAACAGAGATCTCATTTTAAAGTGAGAGTGGAAGAAAGGCATCACAAGTAAATCGTATCCGTCTATGTTAGGAGCCTGTACTTATCTAGGGAGTGTTTTTGATCCCAAGATACTTCAAACAATGTATCTGGAATGTTAAGTGACTAAGATACTGCAAGGAACAAACTATTACTTTATGTCAGCAAGGACTGAAGGTTGCAGAAACTTGTAAGTTGACTCCTCTCACTGAAAATGTCAACATCAGCCAAGTCTCAGACTAATTCAATTATTTTCCCTTTACGGTATAATGTCCAAAGGAAGAGTTCACAGTGCTTCAATGTCTTCAGCTTCCCTGCACATTTCGGTCTGTCTCAGAGAATGATGCTTTCAGATCTGACCCCCTGTCTGCTCCGCTGAGTGCAGACAGCAGCAGAGCTGCCACAGGAACTGATGAGTGTCATGATTTCCCTTGGTCTTTCTGTTGCTTGGCTTTTGAATGAACTTTCAATTTGTCAGTGTCTAGGGTATATGTTTTGAGAACTCCAACTTGCAGGGATTAGTGAGAAACAAAATTCCCTATATTAAGATTATTAAATTAATCTGCTTCATTGAAGGATGAAGCAGATTGAATAAAGGAGTGGTTACTGCACAGGCCCTGGGGGCTTAGGGCATTGGTAGAGGAAATGGAATTATTTATTGCAGCGTATTTTAGTCTACTTTCAAAGTTTGAATCATCTTTGTAATTTGAAATCACTTTGAATTTATCAGATCTTATCCAAAGATTGGCAGAAATTAAAACCCAGTACTTTTTAATATCTGGAAGTGTTTGAGCAAGGTTAGCAGAGATGAATGAACATCTCTGCACTTGACACACAGATGTTACAGAGAAACAGGGTAAAGATTAAGTTTTGGACCAAAATGTTGATGCTGTAAGTGATCTTTTATTCTTACAGCTTTCTTGAACATACCACTGAGGTTTTTGGCCTTTTAGATAAAACGGGTAATTGAAATACCAAAACATTCTCCGGTATGGCAAGAAAGTACAACAGAAGTTAGAGTGTGTTTCCCTTTTTAATATCAAATTCACCACTGCCTCAAGAGAATAGGTTTAGGTTTGTTAATTAAACTTTTCACCTCTTTGCTGTCAAGGCTTAAAACATTTTTTAACTACTTTATCAGCATAGGCACATCCCCTTCTGCCATCCAGCATGTCATCCTTTTCTTTGCTCCTGTGTTCAGCAAGGGTCCATCTTCATACTCATGGTAAAAACAAGATTTCTTTTACAAGGTCAGTGCTTTTTTTCTGCCAGAGTAGATCCTATTCCAGATTTGCTAAAGCTTTTTGATTATACTGGGGGGTGACTTCCAGCAATGAGACCTTTTGCTGGAGGCATCCTGCCTTTCTGGGTCGCTACCTGGAGGAAATCCCATGCCTTTGTCTGTCCAAAAAGCCGTTTTCAAGAGTTTCTTCTTTTGGAATTAATTCCCTAAAATGAGAAGGGCTTCCTCCTATCCCCCAGAGTCACATCTCTCCTGTCCTTACTGCAGGTTTCCTGTGGGCTACTTCCTCAGCCCTGCCCCAGAACACAGAGTGAGATCCTCGTGAGATCTGTATGAGATTTATGGTTGGGAGCCACCTGTAAAATCCACAGAGATCTGGAGAAATTTCCAACCTCAGTTGCCTAAAGATCATGCCTTAATAGATTAATATGGTTCACCTGCTTTATTTTTCAAGCTGTCAAGTACGTGCTATACTCTTCAAACAAATATGTAAGGACAGAGATCCTGCCAAGAGCTCAAATCCGCATTTGCACAATCCAGTGAGTAATGGTGATTAGGAGATAAGAGTGGAGGAGACATGAGGGACGAGAGCTGTTGCTAAGACAGGTGTTTGGCAAAACTGGGAAAGGGATTTTCCAAAGAAATTTGGAAGACCTGAGTGCACTGACAAAACAGTTTTGGGCAGAAGGACAGATGGTCCTAAGATGGGTGAGAGGGGAGGACAACAGGAGACAGCAAGGCCTACTTGATAGTAGATAGTAGAAAGATTAAAAGAGTAGAGAAAACAGAAAGTTAAACGTAAATTGTTTAGAAACCCAGGACTGACATCCAGGTCCGGTCTGTGAATTGAGCCCTACAACCAGGACCAATTTAAAGCCGTAGCAGAAACCACATTTTTGCACAGCTGGAAGTAGAGCTTCAAACTGCTCCCCTGTGCTCCCATTTCTAGCACTTGTATAGATTATTGTCTTCTCTATTTCTCTTTTTACTAACCTCATTTCAAAAGTTTGAATAGGTAGTGAAACAAAACCACCAGAATTCATAAAACTTTACTGCTTTATTATAAATTAAAATTCCTAATCTAAAATGAAATACATAGAAAGAATGATGAGCAGCAGTTTGCTTTACTTTTAGTATTTACTGTCTGCTGTTTTTTCTCCTATTATGTGTAAACCAACCCCTCCCCATCCCCCATTTCTGTCCTTATGATGTTTATTAAAAATATAATATGTCCAGGGACAGCTAAAAGGAGAGAGCCCCATACAAAGAGAGGCATTGCACAAAGGCAGGGTCAGAAACATTCCCAGGCCCAAAGAAATAATAGAAAATGGATTGGGAAGCACATGGCTAAGTGATTTATCCACTATCATGGCTGGGATGCAGGAAGAATAGAATGACATGCCTGTTGCCTCCACCCAACACAGATTTGGGCAGGGTGCATGCAGCAGCTCTACAACTGGGCAGCCCCACGTTGCCTTGGCCACTGCACAATTGAGCAACCTTGGCAGCTTCCACATGCCTGTTCTTTACCCTTTTTCTTCCCATTGTACATGAATCACACAAAGAGATCCAGACCCACACGTCTGTTCATTAGCTTCTGCTACTTTCTCTAAGGGGCATGTGTGGGATTAGCAAAATGTCTCAGCCAAGCCAGACACCCTGTTTATGGATCTCAGAATAATCCCATGCATTTTGCAGGGTTAATCTGCACAATTCAGCTACAAAATCCAAAAAAACAAGCAAACAAAAAACCAAATAAATAAACAAGTAGCAGAACTAAATACTGGACAGGGTATTTTGGTATTGTCCACTAGGAACAGAAAAGAGAAAGCATCATCTTTCTTCCAGGTTCAGCTTGGCTTTCACTGAGGCAACAGCAGCAGGATTAGTCAACATGCAGCTAAATAATCTATGTTGGAACAAGGGCATCTCTGGAGAGAAATCTTCCTATCTGACTTATCTACACTTGCACAGAAGTAAAACATGCAGTTTCCTTTTGTACAACTCCTGGGAGACATGCAGGAGGCCTGTGAGCAGCTCCTGCACTCCTCTCAAGGTTGGTTACTAATCCTGCTGTGAAGCAAGGACAGAGAGCTCTCCGAGTGGTTTGGACTTGTGGGAGAGATTTTAAATCAGCTGAACCTGAAATCCTTCCACAGATGCCATGAAATAGCCTCTGACACAAGGACCAAAGGGATTTCTTTGGGAAGATGTAAACATTGCTAGTTAGGCTGTGAGAATCTCAGTTTAGAGAAGCCAAGCACATTTGCTATTTTTGCACAATAGAGACAGTTTTTAGCTGGTGCCTCTTCCTGTATAGATCATATCACAACCAGCATGATCTTACCTGTCTTGAAAACAATAGGAACTTTCTTGGAAGAAAGGAGATGTGAATAGCTCTCAGCAGAGGAGGATGTGAATTGCTAGGCAAGACTTGTGTGTGGAAACAAGTGCCTTTGCCCACATTGGTACAAAGGGAGGAGATGGCCCAGGTGGAGATCCTAGAGGCCGATTCACTCACTGGGCTCTGTGCTTCTGTTCATTCACTGCATCCAAAGGCATGCCACTACTGCATTCCAGCTGAGTCACCAGAGTTGCCATCATTTAGAAGTGAATTCTACCCCACATGTCTGTATAAAAGTGGGTGCTGGCATGGCTGCTACTTTTTCTGATGATGTCAAAGAAAGCTACTTCTTAACGTGGACACCAGTGATTCACTACCTTTTTAAAATTTTGCTTTTATTACAAATATATGCAATACATTTATGGGATATAACACAATGTCAGCAAATATTGAGCAAGGGGGCTTTTAAAGGTAACATTATAAAATAGTTGTTTCTTACTTCTCATTATTATTGAGCAATAAATTTCCACCCAGTATGCACAGTCTCGTAAAAAGGTTATTGTCTCTAGGCTAATAATTTAGCCTATAATAACAAGTGATAGGACACAGTTGAACAAATTACATGTTTCAGAACAAAGCCCACCAAGACAATTTTTTTTTAATAAAGACTTACTCTGGACTGCCTTCACGATATAATTTTAGTTGTCCCAAATAATTGCATTCTATTATTATTTGGCTAGTTTGGATGTTATTTTCAGGTGTATGTTGTATCATTAAAGTAAATGACCATAAGATTTTAAAATTACATTGGTTACCACTTTTATCTGCAAGAAAAGGTCAAACCTTAGAAAGCTGAGCAACTACCATCAGAAATTATCACTGGACTATAGTTAAAATAGAAAGCTCACAAAGCAGCGTCTGCACTCTAGAGAGATTGGAAAGGTTTAGGAGCTCATTGTGTGGATGGGAAGAACAAACATAAGTTCCTTTTCATAACACCTCCAGAGTTTTCTTGCCTCACTAAACCTTCTCCAAAGCTGTTTGCTAGGCAAGTTCTCCTTTCAGGGCTCCCTGAATCCTCTAACCCTTCACCACCTGAAAAAGAACTTACTTTCAAGCTTGTCCAGCTAATTTTTCTCAGTTTCCTTAATAAAAGAGACAGTTCACTATAAACTGCGCTTTGCTTAGTCACAGGCAGCGGTTGAAAATCCCTGTTTACTTTACCATTTACGTGTAAACTCATTGGGAAAAAAAAAGCACAGGCATTAGTCTTAAGAGTATTCTGCACTCTGCTCTGCACTGGGGCAGCCTCACCTCGCATCCTGTGTGCAGGCATCACAACATGAAAAAGACATTAAGCTGTTAGAGAGCATCCAAAGGAGGTCCATGAGGATGATGAAGGGCCTTGAGGAGAAGCTGTATGAGGAGCCCCTGAGGGCACTTAGCTTGTTCAACCTGAAGAAGAGGAGGCTGAGGGGAGACCTCATTGCAGTTACAACTTCCTCATGAGGGGAAGAGCAGGGGCAGACACTGATCTCTTCTCTGTGGTGACCAGGGACAGGACCTGAAAGAATGGCCTGAAGTTGTGTCAGGGGAGGCTTAGGTTGGATATTACGAAAAGGTTCTTCACCAGAGGGTATTTGGGCACTGGAACAGGCTCCCCAGGGAAGTGGTCACAGCGCAGCCCGACAGAGTTCTAGAAGCACTTGGACAATGCTCTCAGGTACGTCATATGATTCTTGGGGCTGTCCTGTGCAGGGCCAGGAGCTGGATTCGATGATCCTGATGGGTCCCTTCCAACTCAGCATATTCTATATTCTAATAAGGCATAATATGTCTGGGAAAATGCTCACAGCTGTTTATCCAGTGACAACTCTGTAAAAAGGCAAAACTAAATTCTGGTGTTGGTGCCATTCAAATGGAGTGCCACTTTCCAGAAGTCCACCTGAAACCTCTTGTTTCCTTTTATAATATCTTGAAAAGTAGAATTAAATGCCATTTTCAGGTGTAAATCTAATACTTCAACTAAAGGACAGACAAACTCTCAGTTCAGGGGACCACATGGGAAGATGCAGGTGACTTCTGCCTCAGCTTCTAGCAGCAAGCAGAGCCTCCAGAATCTAAAACCATCAGACATCACTACCTCTCCTGAAAGAAAAGCAGACTTGCATCTCAGATTCAGTGACACATTTGTTTATCTGCTGCCCTTTGAAGCGGTCACTGGCATTTGACTGTTGTGCCAGCATGGGCTTTCCTGTATCACCACACGTCTGCCCATCAGATTATGGCAGCATGACTGTAGGTTACCATTCCAACCTGCTACAGCTGTGCTACAGCCTAGGCCAAAATGACAGTTTTAGATCCCAACCGTGCTATTTTTAGTGCAGTTTTAGTCCCTTAAATATCCAGCAGACAAAGCTGCAAGAGACGCTCTTTGCCTGAGGCTGTGCTCCCTCAGTACCACAGAATGTCCCACTGGCTCAAAACACGTGCCCTCTCAGGGGACACCAAGCTCCACACAGGGCTGCACATTTCCCTGTATGGAAGTTGTCTACTCCTTTGAACAGATCTACACAGAACCGAGTCAGAGCAGTTTTGGTTTTTAAAAACACATAAAAATGCTGTACCTTCAAGCATAAGATAGCACAGCCTCAGTATTGTTTAGTCTCCTAAAGTTCAGCTTCCTAACATTATTTGAAGTATCTTGACAAGTACGAAAATATGATCATAATTGGAACAATTCACTTGGAAATTCACTACTAAAATATGCCTAGCCTTATGACCACTGTACAGTCATGTGTCTGTCTTTGTTCTAGGTACTTTGACCACTGCTAAGAATACAGCTGTGGGATATCACTTATCCTGGAATATTTTTACTAACTACTAATAAGAAAACTAGGAATTGGCTTTGTTTTTGTTTATACAGAAACACACTTCAGACTTCAGTCCTGTTTGCTACTAATAATTTTTATTTATTTTCTTACTTTGGAACATAATCACTGTTACTGTTGTTTCTTAATATAATTTGAGACATGATGGCATCCAAAGTCTTACTTCAACCAGGAACAAGGTCCCCTAGAATTGGAAAGACTATGGATATATGTGATGACACTGTCTGTGTCCCAAAATTTTCAAATGGAATTCAAAACCAGTTGTAAGGATGAAGAACCAGATGGAAGATGAGCACAGTGGTGAGCTGAATAATCACAATGCTGTGGTTACATAAAGCACATAAGCATATGTGTGCTTCTAGAGCCACTAAGTCTGAATCTATAACATAAGAAAACCCCAAGAATATCAGCTTCAGTGTGTATTGGCTATCAGTGGGTGACAAATTTCTTGGAGGCTACACATGTAGGCTGCAGAAGGCAGTGATGTCTTGAGGAGGGTTTTAAGCAGGATTGTGGTCTCACTGTGGGGTGAGCACAGCATGTTCAAGTAGGGATGTGCAAAGGTTACAGTCTTTTGTGAGCAAGACGGGGAAGGAAGGCTTCAGTGCTGGTAGCATGATAATGAAAGCCGTAAGGGTGACATGTTCTAACACAAAATCAGTAAAGTAGGACAAGGTAAAATTGTGCAAAACCTCAGTGTAACATCTCAAGTTTGGCAGCAGGAAAGGGGAACTTGAGAAGACTTTCAGCAGGGTGGGAGAGCTGGGCTGCTGCCTCAGGAACACACTGGCTTTTGTCTTACCTTTTGATAGCTTGAAAGTAATACAGACGAGGGAATCAAATGTGTTACTTTGCTGTTGTGGGAGGTGAGGTGGGTGTGAATGGCAATGTGCAAAGCACCAATGGTGATATGCTTTAGAAGGAGTTTCTGCTGGATTTGAATGTGGTCTGTATGTTTGGAGGAAGGGGAAAAATAAAGCCTACTGTGTTCAAAGCAATACAGGAACAGTGGCAGTGACAGCAGTTGTAGATAAAGAGTGTTGAGAATTTGACAGGGAAGAGGAGTTTTGGTTTTTCTCAGTTAAGCTCATGACTAGATATCCAAGGGGAAACATTGGATATGGACCAAATTTCAGAGCCTGGTGAAAGTGGGTAAATGAAGAGGTAGTTTTGAATTGCAGTGAGCTGCAGAGGGAAAAGGCTAAAATGAATTTGGCTGTAAAGTCACAGTTCTAGTTGATCATGGAAAGCTTAAAGGAGGACAATATTTTAAAAAGAAAATTTAAGGAATTTGCATAGAAAGCATCTAATGTGATCAAAGTGGAGGTCAAAGATAGGTACTTTTGTGGGGTTACCAGCTTTCAGGTTGACTATTTTAATAGGTCTTACTAATGCTTAATTACATATAGGTCTTTGTTAAGGAACTCAAGGAGAGTGCTTTGTGATTTTTACAATGGAACAATATAATTATTGCGAATCAACTCAGCGTCTTCATCTTTCTCTCATGCTACAATGGGATGTGAAAGCCACATAGTTAAAAGGATAAGCTATTGTTCCAGTAACCAAAGCTAGATGAAATGCAGAACAAGTTTAGTGTAAGGCTACAATTAAATGAATAAAAACCTTGTGATATAAAAAGCTTTGGTGATGAGAATGAAGAAACCAGAGGTTTGCAAGATTTTAACATGTAATTATTGCTAATAACCTAGTTTTAATGTAGCAGTCTTCAATTTAAAAGCTCCCAAAATGTCTTAGATACTGCACTGTAAACGTATTCTTTTAAGGGTTTCATTTTGAGCTTTTCACTGTTGGACAAGGTAGTAACCGTACTTGCAAAATGGCCACAGTGAGCAGAAAGGAAATCAATGGCCATTCAAAAAGCATGGTGTCATTTTGCCTAGCCTTGAGTGCAAGCCCTCCATTTCACATCTCCAAATTACTTCAGCTTCACTGTTTTTTCTTACCCTTTTCCCACTCCCAAGTCCCGACTCACTTCCCTTTCCTTCACTGTCATTCTTTCATTATTTCTCATGCCATTTTTCATGATCCCTTCCTATCAAAAACCAGGCCTAATATGGATCTAATATGACATTTCCTTCCTCACAGAGTGTGTTTGCTGTATTTTTTCCTGCATTCAGTGTCACTTTGCTCAGTGAGTGTGTAAATGCAGGTGGACAAAGCAGACTGCTGCTCCATGCCGAGCAAAACCCCAGGACTAGGCAGGCACATCACTGATCAATCCTGGACACACCACAGCCTGGCTGCCAGAGGAGTAACAAACTCAATGGTAAATGGGAAATACATTAAATTAAGGGATGTCTTTATACAGGGGACCTGTGGTTGAAAAGTAATCTTTTTTTGGGGGAACACAGTCCAGCTCCACACCAAAAATTCTTAAAGGTAGCTTGTTATTTTAGAATGGGAACTGAAGAAGAGCAAATTTATTTCCTGAAGGTACTACTAAACATAGAGAAATTTCTCAAGATGGAATCTGTCCTGATTTTCTGAGTAATAACTTCCCCTCTCCCTCCTTTGCCAAGTCCTGTGTACAGCTGATCAGGACTTACATATGTCATCTGAAATACAACGTTTACGAAAGCACTGCATTCTCATCACAATCACAGAACACTGGTGAGTGGTGGACTTATGGGGAAAGATCAAGAAAAATCTCTTTTTCTTGTTTTTCCTTGCAAGTACTTTACTCTCCTGGTGACAAGCACTGCTCAGAGCTCATTTATTATCTATTTAATAGATAGTAAACAGTTCAAGACACTGTTTCTGTTATTGAGGCTAATGGAAATGTATTTTTGCAACAGTTAATTTTTCCTTTCCTGCTGTGTTACAGACCAGACATATGCGGGTGTATTTTTTCCAAATATCATTAATTTTCAGTGGTCTGATGGATCCGAGGCTCAAAAACTAAATTTCTTTTCACCAAAATGGAAATTGATGTGCCAAGGAAAATCAGCTCAGCATGACACTGCTATCTGAGAGATTCTGGGAAGGAAAATGATTTGGTTCTGGGTAATGCAATTTTTGGTCCTGATAAAGCACTATCTATATATATATTTTTTTTTTTTTAATCTGGTTATTCATTCCAACACTGAAACTTCAATTATCAGGTCTGTTAAATATCCTCTGCAGTTCTTATTTCTGCATAATTTTAATAAGATGTGATTCAAACAAAAAAGTGTGACACAAATGAAACAAAACAGATTGTGTATTAGCAAAACTATAGTGTAAACTCCTTCCTATAGTCTTTTTATGAACAACTGTTGACATCAGAAAGTAAGAATTTTTATATGTTTACATTTCTCTGTTATCTAGTAAGATGAGGTGTGGCTTTAATGCTGCATGAAATACAAATTCTGAGCTAAGTAGTGATTCATTGCTGCCCCAAGATTAATTTGACATTTTGGATAATAGTCTATGTCATGCAGTGTGGAAATACAGAACCCACTCTTGTAAGATCCTGAGAAATCCTGATTTCCTTGGAAATTGAGAACATTTGGACTCAATAGGAACCTTCACTTCTTGCTATCATATTTATGTTTATACTAGCCCAGCAAACCTGTGTCATCTCAGAGCAGAATAAAACTTCCAGAGTCAAAATCAAACACCCAAAGAAGATGATAAAAATGCAACAGGATACATGGGTGCTGAAGTTCATTTAAATTTCAAAACAAAACTTCTCACCAGCTGAGCTCCATGCAATACTTGAGTGGGAAAGCAGGAATAGAAGAAAGTGTAAGGCAGACTGTGTGTCTGTCATGCCTGATATTTCAGGGAGTCATGAGTTCCTGACTGAACCTGGTGTGGACATGCTGTGTGACCATGAGTAAGACTCTTTAATTTTCCTACATGCAAAAATCAGCAAAATGTTGGGTGGATGGGAAGGTTGAGTGATGCTACCAGTGCATTCCCACATGCTTCACTAAGTGGGAGAAAGAGCAGAAACTGTATATGAAAATATGGAGACAGCCACTTGAGGAAGGTGTTCCACAAGTTCAATTTTGAACTTAGGCAACCTATGAAGTTCTACTCTAGAATAAATGGACTGAACACATTAATACCTTGGTGGCAGAGATCCTACAGAGCTGAGAAAGTTCCCTCTAACCAGTCAGAGATTGCCAGAGGTCCAGATGGAGGAGAAAGAGCATGGTAGAAGTTATAAAGTCTCTATTAGCACTTTCTGGTTTGCTGTAAAATATTCTGTGTCATTTGATGCACTTGTATTTGCATAACTCCTGCCATTGATATGGGTGCTGCTTCTGCCTCTTCTTTTAATGATGCAAACAAGTGAAGACAGACCAGGGCCCTGGGGATGGTGTGAATGGCTGTGTCTGGGGATGTGTAAAGGAATGAGTGTTTGCATAGCTGGAAGAGAATGTACTGCTTCACATCATTTGTCAGAGAAGGCTGAGACTAAAGTCTTGGGATGAAAGATTAAATATGAAGCTCTTGTGCTAGATATGATTTCAGCAATATCACTTCAATTATAAAAGTCACGTAAACAGCAGGAGAATCACAAGGGCAGCAGTAAGCACAAATGTGTTCACATGAGTCCTGATTTCGCAGTTCTGGCATTTTTATGGAGGATGCTTCATCTTTGTCATTGCTATGGGAATAAAGAGAAGAGGAAATAATAAGAGCCTCCTGAATTTCCTCTGATTAATCTCCTATATCTTTTCTTGCCTATTAGCAAGAGTTCAAAAATAACTGCTAGACATAACAGTCTGACAACACAAGGGAATGATTGGGGAGTTTTATATCCTCATTAGCCCATCACAGAAAACAGTTTCTCTGATACTGCATCCAGATCACACCTTTTTCAAACAGCTTAAATCAGTGGCAGTACTGTACCGAATTTGAGGCCAGAATGAGCATTACATTGTTAGAGAGTGGCCTTCTGTATGACCAGGCTGAAGGCTTTCTCCCCACTGTATTTTACAGTAAGCCAAATAGCTCATTTTTAATATTGTGATTTTCCTAAATGCCTTCAAGACCTGATGTGAATACAATGAGAGAGGGAAAACCACCACTGTGAATTTTCAGCAATGGCCAAGCACACTCATCATTAAAGAATCTGTCTTGTTCCCCATTTAAATTTGTCTGCCTTGGTTCCTGGCATGACTTCCCCAGAATGGCTGAAGATGTAGTTCCCAGTATTTTTGCCTAATAAGGGATGTACACCCTGCGGTTAATTTGCTTCTCAAGCTCCCTATTGATACACAACACAGAGAGACCTTTTGAAGAATTAGGTCAAGCAATAGGAACCATGACACAAAGCTCAAAGCAGTAACTAGACTCTACAATACTGAAAATCTCTTTACCGAGAAGCATTTGCTCCCATTCTCAATCATTACTGTGAATCTTTTATGCACATTCTCTAATATTTCAACATTGTGCCAAAACATGTTGCTATGTGTGTGGAACAGTTCCCTACCAGGCTCACTTGTCCCTGGTTTAAAAGTATCTCCTTGGCCCTGCTCAGTGTCCTCTCTTACTACTGCGAAGATTGGCATTTTTCTTCACAGTGGCCTGCTTTCACCTTTTCTCTCTTTCTAATCCCGAAGGGTTTTCGGGAGGGTATGACTTGCCCAGTGTACACTCATTCTCTCGGTATGGGCTAAAGTTTCTGTTCCTGTATATTAGGATGTATGAAGTATATGAAAATATTTGCTTTATAAATGGACTTAAATATTGAGTTATTCGGATTAGTTCTCAAAAGACTGTTTAGCCTTCTTCAATATTTGCCACTTTATCGGGATCTTCCAAAGTTTCTGTCAGGAATGATCTCTGCATTATTTTCATATCTTCGCAAAAATTTTGGTAGTATTCAGTCTACAGGCAAAGCTTGCAGAATATTTGCCAGTGATTCCCCATTGAAAATTGTTTAAAATTAGATTGCTAGACAACTTTGAATCCATTCTAAGATGTATCTTGCTGATACTGCACTCCATATTTTTCACCATAATGGTGTCTTTTGCTAAGGAGTCTGGATGGATTACAGGTAGGTGGTATCTTTAATAACTAAATTTGCAAACTTATCAAAGAGGAAATTATTTGTATTTGACTGAGCCTATTTCCCAGGCTTTACCAGTATTAATTATACTGTCAACATTTAATTCTTTAACTAATAAGTCCCAAACAGCTGTCAGATTGATGTCAAACACAGCCCACATATAATTACCTGGGTCATTCTGCTCACAGTATGAATATTAGTGTTCTTACAGTCTGGAGGAATTTTCATGGCATATCAAGGCAAACAGGTAGCAGTGAGGTACAAGTCTCCACAGCTCAGTTCATCAGCAACCCCACAGCTGATTCCAAGTTTGCGGGAGTTCTTTATGGATGTCATTGCACTCTCTGAGTCACTGAGAATAGCTATGACTAAACTGTTATGAAATCTTCTCTTTCCAGGCAAGGTGCACTGCATTTCTGTGTATTAAAGACTACAATTATCCTATGGCTGAGCTGTCATTCCAAAACCAGATTACTTTCATGCAGTGTAACGTGGAGAACTACAAAGTCTTGTGCTGCTATCTGCATTTTCCCCCTTCAATGTAACGGCTAATTCCTGGAACCAATTTTGTGGTTTCATTAAATCCATTAATGCTTTCATCAAAGTTCCAGGTCAAGGCTCATCAGATGAGCAATTGGTAGACATACTGGATAATGATTTACATTCAATATTAAAAAAAACAAACAAAAAAAACCTCCACTGATAAAATATGTTTTAATTAGAGACTTTTTTATTTTTTACACAATGATTTCTGGTGTCAGTATTAATTCACCTCTCTTCTCCCTGAAACAACTTCTTGGCTATTAGAATAAGAAGGGAAGAAGAAATGGTAAAAATAAGGGAGTAATCATCGAGATTCTAGGGTTTAATGAACAAATAAGTGAATGAGAAATTTGGGGTATTCTTATGGATGCATTACAAAAATAAAATGCCCACTGTTTTTGAGAATTTTAGAAGGTTGTTATCAAATGCTTAAAATATAACCTTTTCATAAGTATTGTGTAAGAAATATATATCTATATATCAGTAATTCACAACTCTTCTACTGATTTTCAAAGGCCATCAGAAATTATTTTGACCCTCTAAGCAGGCTTGCTACAATATAGAGAGGACTTCCAAGAACACGTTACTATTTGTTGCTTCTCTCCATCTGGTACCAGTTGGTAAAGATCAAACATTTTAGAAAGACACATCTAGTGATGCTCTAGCACCTCTGTGTGTTATACCAGATCTAATTTTCTTGCCTGCTAAATTTTCCAGTTCATTTCTCTTGTAAATTTCTTTTACCTCAAATTTCAGCCATGTTTTCTTATACTAACTCTGAAGATCCTCCATTAGCAATATTTTCTTCCTTTTGTAGGTACTTCTGAACTGAAAACAGCCTTTTCCTTAACCTCCCCTTTGATAATCTAAATATATTGACATTTTGAGTGGCTTGCTACAAGGCGTATCTTTCAATACTTTAATGATTCTCAGGGCTTTGTTCTCTGAGTTATGTCCAATTTCTCAGTGTTTCTATTGAAGCAAAGATACCTAGAAGAAATTGAATTACTGTCAGATATATTTTTTCAAGTTCTGCTTGATATGCCTTCCTTTCTGCATCCAAAGTGTGTGTTGGTACCACACCTAAAGACATGGCCTGCACTCAACTTGCTAACAATCACAACCCATTTTTCAGAACCTGTGATTTCCCCATATAAATCTCACACTCCTACATTCTTTATGTGCTGAAACATTACTTCTACTTGTCCATAGCAAATGACAGAGGGCATTTTTGTTCTCCCTTGTAAGCAATCCAGATCTCTAACTACTGTCGTTTTGCGGTTTTGTTTGGTCATGTATCAAGATTATATGTTTCTATCATCTGAATATTTTTTTAGTAATAAGGACGTATTTATTTCTAGATCACTGATGGAAAAGTTAAGCCAAACAGGGCAGGACCTGAGTCCTACTACATCCTTACTAAACAGAAACTTATTTCAAACTAATTTAATAATGAACAAAGATCACCGTTCCTTTTACTCCTACTGTGTTTAGAAAATTACTCTCCTGTGTCCTTACTTTAGCTGCCCACTGATTGATCCATGTTTGGTTTTCCTTTTCTTACTAGATTTTGAGAATTCTTATTTTTCATTTATACCACTTTTGATCTAGTTGCCCTCTTGCCTGAATAAGTTCATGTGTGCATGCACAATAATTGTTTGCAACTATTTCTAGGCTAATTTTCTAATTCTCTAACCTCCTGGGTGTGAGTGTAGCTTTTTCTGGAACCAGTGAGAAATTAGAAGGAACTCCCCATTCTCTTGTGCATTCTGATTGTAGTCTTTCTTTTGGATAAGATGCCTCATAATTGCATTGTGTGGCCCAACAACAAAGCCAATTAATAAACCCAGAAGGAAGGAAATACTACAGTGGAGGAGAGGAACAGGCTTCAAATGAGAAAGGACCAGCTCTTCTAAAGCGAGAAATAAAACCTGCTAATTACACTAAAGTAATCAGCTCAGTGATTGTCACAAGGCAGATGACTTGGCAAGAAAAGTTCCAGTCATACCTGGAAATAAATAATGACAAAAAAAACCTAACTACAAACATACCACCCCTTGAAACAGGGAAAAAGCTTAGTCCCTGCAATGAGACATAATCAGCTAAACGCGTTTTCAGGACTCCTAAGATACAGCTGTATCCTTTTCAGATTCTGAATAACATAAACATACCATGGATATCCACTCACACTCCAGCAGAAGCCCAGTGAATTGGCAAAAGTGGGCTGAAGCAGTTTTAGACCAGCTTATTTCACCCTGAAGGACCATAGAAAATCGTTTGTGCAAAAACATCCAAGCTGATTTTTTATCAGTATGAAGCTATGCCCACGTCAGGAGCATTTTGCTGGCATCTGTGGCAGCATACTTGGAGCAGAAAGCTGCTTTGAGCCCTGGGATTGTTGAAATGTCAGATGGTGGATGCCTTTTCCCTGACATACAGGTGTAGGTCAGATGTCTGATGGATGGGTTTAGATACCCTGATTGAGCCTGTGCTGGCTGTAAAACCTGAGATGGACACTTTGCAATCAGAACATAGACATTAATAAATGTCAGTAAATGCTTGAGACAAATTATGAAGAGGTGTAATAAGGGTAATAATGAGTGTTGCAAATAGCCAGAAGCTGTGACATGACTGCACTTTATTATACTGAAAGAAGTTTGTAATAAGGATAAAGTGGGCATCATTTAATCAGCTCAATTTTTCTTACCAAGCAGATTACCCCGTCGGGATAAACCTGCCTGCATGGTTAATAAAACACATTATAGACAAGAATTATATTCAATAATAATTCAACTTGTAAATTCAAATTAAAAATGAGGTTGAAGTTTGCAGAGAAGAGTTGGTAAAACTTCATCATTTACTCTATCTACCATTAAAACCTTAGATTTACTGTTTTTAATTAAGCATTCTAGCTGTTCCCTAGACTGACCAGCCATCCTTTGTTTATCTTAAGGTCATGACAACAAGATCAGCAGTCTACAAAGAGATACTATCAGTGCACAGGGGAAGATATTAAGATAATGTGTTATTGTGTCTCCTGATCCTCTGGTGTGGGGGGAGGTTCAGGAAAGATTATCATGGAGGATCAAATCTGAGGAAATCTCCTGTAATTTTGGCTGAAAGAACAAGCAGGGAAAGATCATCTCTCTGAAAAGAAAATAGGAGTAAAAAGAAATAGTCTGGGTGTATAAAATCACAATGGCACAAAGAAAGTGAAGAAGGAGCAATTGCTTCTTCCAGTACAAGAAGTAGGAGCCTACAAATACAGCTAACAGAAACTTGGTGCAAAACACAGCCAGGAAAAGTTCGATGGTAGTCTTGGGACACTTCCTTCCAGTGGAAGCCTAAGTGCAAAGGGTTTTTTTAAAGGTTTAGGGACAGGCTGGCAAACACATGTGGAGGAGTAGTCCACTTCGGATCACTCAATACAGAAAACCCATCAGGCTCAGAAAACTCTCTAAGCAGAAAATAGTTGTGGAACAGGAGATTACTCAAGGCATCAAATTCTCCTCTTCTGTCCCCACATTCTCTGGCATTCACTTGTAATTGAGACAGGATACTGGGCAAGTTGAGCCCTTGATCTCCACTAGGAACAGCCATTCTGATTTTTGTTAAAGTGGATTCATTCGCTTATTTCAAATTGGAAGAAGACTCCTGAAAAAAATCCACCTATAAAATGGTCATTCATTTTGGCTCATTAACTACATTATTAGGGACCCTGGTACTTGTTTTACTTTTCTGAGACAGCCAGCCCTTCTTTGATCATCTGTCTCGTAATGAACCATTGCACCTGGAGCCAAAAAAACCCCTCTCCACTGGCAGGGAAAGACATTTTAAAAATCTTTTTGCAAAGCTTTAGCACAATTGAACCCTGATCTTTGTCTGGGCAGTGCTTTTACTCAGACCATCATAATTAGGAGGAAGAAAATAAAGACAGGAAGCCTCATTTCTTAATCTATTGTGGCTTGTTGAATTTCAGAGAAAGGTAAAGGATTCCAGCACAAGCTACCACCCCAAGCAGCCTTACTACACGAATATCCTTCAATGCACCAACCAAAGTTAGATATGGGAAAAGGTAGGAGTTCCCAAGGTGTTATTTAATAGCAAGCAGTGCTTCTTCACTCTCTCTTGTAATCTTCAGCAACACTGCACATTTTTTAAATCTCCTCTCATTGCCCTAGAGGACTATAACTTGGGAGTTTAGAAGTTCTCTTTGGCCCTCTCTGCCAAGAACCAGATGGGTGCTGCTGGAAGGTGACTGTCTCCTGGAGTTTCATTCTGTGCCTAACAGAGTAACAGAAAGGTGATTACTATTTTATTCCTACTTTGATTAGGAAAACCTGGATTCTGATTACTGCATCAATGTGGAATTAGATATAAATGTACCTACTTTAAAAATGTTTTGTACCTATAGCTGCAAGCAGGAGCAGTGTGCAGGGCAGGAACTCTGAGAGCAGGAACCTCTGGGAACTCAGGGCACTGTTGCTTCACTTGCCTCTAGCCTCCCTCTTACCCTGCTCCCCGAGCTGTCCCCAGCCCTGCAGGCACCAGGGGCAGTTGTAGGACAGCAGAAGACTCCCAGATGTACAGCTGTGGGAAGGAAATATGCTGTCCTGTTTTTCCCTGTAATGAAACAGCCCCTAAAAGCTGACAGCTCAGCTGAAACCCACCTGATGCAGTGCCTGACTGTGGAAAACCTTTGATTAAACCTCTTACAATGCATATACTTGGCCTCAGCCAAAAAGTACACCACACATTAAAACTGGGACAAGATAAAGTGAAAGGAATTTAATATCAAAAGTCTGCTTGGGCTCCTTCATGGCAAAAGGAAAGGAGAGAGCTTTTGCCACACTTTCTCATGGACAGGAAAGGTGCCCTGGCATTGCTGGGGAGTGGGGAGGGAACACAGCCAAAGCTACACACACACACCCACACCCACATGCACCTACATGCAAGTGGAACATGGCTCTGACCACCTTCCTCTAGAAAGGGATTTACATTCCATTGCTCAAAATGATTATAAAGAAAATGCAGTAGTCTTGATAGAAACTGCAGTTCCACTTTGTTGTGGAGTATGTAGAGTTTTGTTTTAAGCAGGTGAGGAGAGGTGGCTCGTCGGTGCAGGACCTTGTTAAAATGAAGATGCCAGGAACTGGAAGAACATTTAGTGAAGAGCAGGTGCAAGTTGCCATTTTAAGACTCCACTGTGTTCTTGGAAGGACAAAGATGGAAATTAAGCCCCATTATTACCTAGGGCTTGGACAGCGGGAGATAATGAGCAACCCTGCAGTATCCCAGGTATAACTAGAAAAAGATAAGACTAAAAGAGAATACCAAAACTCACACTTCCAACATCTGCACAACACAACATTGTGTCAGTAAGGATGATGGGAGTAAGTAAATGGATAATGAGATACAAGGACTGTTTCGAATCTTACAAAAAATGGGCAGAAAATGAAGGGAAGCCTGGTCAATATTAAAGAACACATTTAAATCTCCCAGGATATCAGTCACTCAGTCAATATTAATCTATTGCATTGTCCATAGGACTGAGATTAGTTGATAAAAGCCCCGTCACAACCTCCTCAGTTTCTAAGGAAAATCTTTAGTAAAACATGTAGTAAAACTGATTTAGTGGTATAAGGCAGTCTGTGATAAAGCTGCTATAACTTGGCTCTCCGGTGTGCATTAGCCTGCTGTAATTATACTTGCTGCAGCAGTATTTCCTTAGGGCAAATCCTCCTGCGGAGGGGGTTCTGTGTCGATGGCAGAAATGATGTTATTTTTACTTCACTGTGGGATTTTATAAATGTTTCCACCTGTTAAATAGAAATTAATTCTCCTAGGGAGAAAAGTATGGCTTGTATAGAGCAGGAGAGCTTTTCTGAATATCTCTTTCCTATAGCTGTTGAAGAAGAAAGGCACAGATGCAAGTCACAACCTATAAATTTTGACAATTTAGTGATGAAAACTTTTCTGTTTTCATGATAAACAAACACTTGAGACCTGGAGTTCACCACCACCAACTAATATTTACTACAGAGTGGTATATCACTGCACAATCACTATAAATGACATAAATGCTGCCACTTAGGCTCTAGTTTGAGAAGGAATCAGTGCAAAGCTACATGTGCAATGTGGGACAGCATCTAGATGATTGTGTTGAAGATATGGCACTTTTGCAATATCTAATGAAAAACTGCAGGGCATTTCTCTATGTGACATATCTCTGTTCTGCAATTCTGTGCGAAGATATTTCACCCGTAAGTCGCTGAGCACGCTGGAGTTGATACATGCTCCAGCAGCATCACCTCACTTCCCGGGCAGTAACAATAACGCACGGCTGGGGCACATGAGCTGACAGCTCAGACCTACTGACCTCCAGGTGCTGTGTGAGCCTTTGAGGACTGTTGGCACCTGTCACAGGTTTGTACATGTCCAAGGTCCCTGGTTTCAGTGTAAGGCATATCTATTCAAGAATGACAGGGAAGCGAATGAAGTTCTGTGCCAGAACTATGCTGTCCTCACAGGTGTTGCTGAGGAACAGTAGCAAAAAGGGTGGAGAAAGAGCAGGATGTAGGTTGTCTGCAGTTGTCTGAGTCTCTGGTTTGATATTTGGAGCTAAAAATGTATATGGGACGTGTCAGAAAGAACATTATAACACTCTTTTTCCCTATCCTTGAGTTATTACTTCCCCTGTATGTATAGCAGCAGTAATAGCAATTTCTTAATAAACATAGAACCTGTAAAAGTGAATTCATTAAAAAGTGTCAGGTAGCCAGATACTAGCGTAATGGCCTGCTCTTGAGGTATCTGAGATGAGTAAAAGAAGGTCACAGGTATTTGGAAGTTGAAAATGTGCACAACCAGTCTCTCACTCACACTGAAACATTTTGACGTGATGCACTAAGTTTGTCAAAAATATTGTGTGAAAACAAAATAATTAATTTTACCTTTAGGATATGTTAAATTACAAATGATGGTATCAGTATAATCAATATATTTTCTATTAAAAAAAAAAAAGCGCAACTTTTTGTCCCAGTGTAAGATGAAAACAAACTTTGAAAAATTCCATGTATTTCTCATGGAAGAAAGAGTGTGTTTATTTTTAGTTTAGTGTGACAGATGTGCTGGAGGTCTTGGTTGAGGAAGAACTGTGACTTCTTGGAGGTCTGTCCGTGCTTAGCTGCAATAATGAAAATCATGTTCAAAGCTAAAGGTATTACATTCATGTTGTACACCAAGTGCAGACTCCCTGGGGAATTAGTTAATACCTTATGATCTATGTGTAGGTGTATATAAAATCTGGTAATGAAAAGTTCACAAAGGAAAACATCTGCATTCAAGGCTGTCAAGTAAAAAGACTCTTGCTGGAAGTGATGTTTCCCTGCACCTATGACTCCAAGTTGCCAGCTTTCAAATATTTATTGCAAAGCTAGAGGAAAAGTGGAATTATGTGCTTTGCATCAATATGCTGATCACTTCTCAGCAAGAAAACAGAAATGCAGAGGAAAAGCACTTGGTATTAAACCTTGAAAATGTCATGTCTACTACGGAGCCAATAGGAAAGTTGTTGATTTGGCTGTATTCAGCTCCACATGTGAGGAATGTACACATCATTTCATTTTCCTCTCCAACATGTTCCCTCTTCCTTTGGTGGATGTTATAGACAGTTTCACACTGAGCACTGTGCTCCTCTCTCAGCCAGCACCCATTTCCAAAACTGGCACACTGCAAGTGCAGATGTTTGCCTGTTCTTGATTTCAGGAGAAACACCTCGACAGGATTTCAGAACAGAAATAACCCTGTAAGAAGATTTTTATGTCTGAAAATGAAGATGTTTGTGTCTGAAAATGAAGTTCCTTAGCTGAAGTAGAACCTAATTAAGCAAATTCTGACTTTACCAGAACATTCCTTCTTCTGATCAAATAATAATATGGACTGGAGGGGGTAGGAGAGCTCACATTAGAATGCAACCTTCCCTTTTCAACAGAGACAGTTTCCTGTAGGACGCCTACTATGTTTTCCATACTACTGATATAATTGTCCCAGGAAGCTCTGTCAGCTCTTCCAGGAAAATCATCTCCATTTTTCTGCACTTTGAAAAAGTAAGCAATAGAAAAGTTTGGATTTTGTTCTCTTTTGTACTTTTTCTAGGGTTTTGGTTTTTTTAACTTTCAAATTCATTAGAAGGCAGGTGACAGAAGGGCTACACATAACAGAAGGAGAGCATGCAACAAATGACATGTTGAAGACTGATACATTAATGCCTTTTTTCTTCTTTTTTTTCCGCTGTGATTCTCACAAATGCAATTGTTTCCAGAAACTAACAAATATTAATTAAAAAAAAAAAAAAAAAGAGGGAGGGAGAGAGATACAAAACTGAGCCAATGAAAAAGTATTTTAAATAATAATTAGTCAAATTCAAGCTTTAATGTCATGCTGAAATACTCTCCTGCTTAGCATACTAGGCTGAATATATAGAATCATAGAATCATAGGATATAGTAAGACTTTATCCAAGAAGCCTTCCTAGAAGGCTAAAAGGCTAAAATTCTCTCTCGAAATTTAAGGCCTGTAATAATTCATTTTCTTAATATTAAATTGCTTCCTTGGAGTGGCTCTACTGGACACAGTAATACCCCCTGGCAGGTAGCACAGGGCTGGACTTGTTGTGAGAGCCCCAGAGCTGTGGGAGAGGGGAAGCTCGAGGGGGAGGAAAGCCAAGGATCCCTCCCTCAGCTGCAAGATCTGTGGCATAGCACCAGAGGCTGTGGTGGGAAAGACCACGGACAGCCTTGGAGGGTCATTGCAGAGCCACAGGCTGTGGGTCAAGGTGAATTTGAGCCAGAAGAAGCCAACAGAGACCATCTGAAGAGCATATCTTTGAGAACACGTGGAGTGCAGAAGAAATTTCAGAGGACAGAAAACAACAGACATGGTTTCTGTCTTTAGAAAGGGAGTAAAAGAAGTCCTTGAGGGTTTTGGAGAACTCAGCATAATTTCAGCATCTGAAAAGATCCTGGAACAAATCATTACATGATTACATTATTACATGTATTATATAGGCACCTAGAGAATAACAAGGTGATAAGAAACAGCATGGGTTTGTGAAAAATACGTCACGTCAAAGCTATCTGATTTCCTGTCTTTACAAGCCTGCAGGAGAACAGTCACTGTGATGACTTCAGTAGAGCTTTTGACACTGTTCTGTATAATGTTCTCCAACATTTCACAGCACAGTGGGAGACAGCCTAGCTGAAATTACTGTACAACGGATATGTTGCTTGAAAAAACATAGTCAGAATGATTCATATTTTTATCAACACTCTCTATCAAACCAGACAAGCATTTTATATGGGCTCCCATGGGGGGCTATCTGGGGCCAGTTCTGTTCAATAATTTCATTAGCAGTTTAAAAGATGGAATACCATGGATACTAATTTGCTGATGACACCAAACTGGGAGGGGTTGCAAACCCGGTGGAGGACAACTTTAGAATTTGAAATAGTCTTGGCAAATTGGAGAAATGGCCTGAAATCAATAAGATGAACTGAAATAAAGACAAGTACAGAGTATTACACTAAGGGAGGAAAAAATCAAATACACAAATACAAGCTTGAGGATATATAGAGTGAGGATCTGGGGTTACTCTGCAGAAAAGGATCTGGGATTACAATGAATCACCATTTTACACAAGAGACAAAAGTAGTAATCTGATGTTCAAAAAGAAAAATGTCATGAGATGTATTGGCAGAAGTGTCAGATAAGATGTAGGAGTTAATAATTTGGCAATTTTCAGTGTTGCTGAAATACTGTGTCCAGCTTTAGTTCTCTCCTTTGAGAAAAGAGGATCCACAGAAAAAGAGCAAGGCACTTCAGACACCCTGACTTCTAAGAAAAGGATCAAATATATGATTGTTTTCTTCAGAAAATGGAAGCTAGAGGCAATGCAGTAAAGGTCCTGAAATACCAAAGAAAAATTGGATAGTGTTTAAGTGTATTTCTTGTCTATTGAAAACAAGAGGACAGCTCGATTTGCAGAAATGCAAAATTATGTTCTGTATCATGAAGCATTTTGCAGTTTTCAGGCTACTAAGGCACTGGAATTTTGAGGAGAGTTTCTATATCGCCTTCACTGGAGGTTTAAGAAGAGGTTAGACATGTCTCATGGGTCGTATGAAAATACTTGGTTCTGCTCTAAAGCATGAGTTTGGCTCTGGAGTTGTTTTAATGTTTATTCAGTGTTACAATTGCATGATTTTTGGGAAGCTTCTCCTGATAGTCTGCTTCCATTTTTAAATGTGTAGTTCGTAGTCTTTCCTCCTGAATAATTCTTTTCCAAACAGATACTTTGCTAACAATAGATGCTTTGATTTAGGGCTCTGGGTGAAGGCAGTGTTGGAAATCCTGCTGACTCTAATGGGGTTTTCAGGGGCCCAGTTCAAAATATCTTTGCTTTAGTAACAGTGAAAGGCTGAGACATAAGCTTACTTCAGAAAAAATATGATGTGATCCCTGCTACCTGGCTTCTGCTAGAGAGCAGCTGTTGGTATTTGTATCAGACAAAGCTGGGTTGAGCTAATGCCTGTTAGAACTGCTAATGGTCCATTATATTGTTTAAAGAGTGCTACAGAATGTTTATCTGGTGCTGTTAACCAGTCGTATTTCATCTGCTAATCAGATCAAGTAAAAAAAATGCCATATTTTTTCATTACACCAACTCCCTAGGTTCATCACTTGGTCCAGACTAATTCTGTTAGAACTGCATCTTGGCAGAGGCACTTCTGGCAAGGTACAGTCCAGAGACAGGACAAAACTCTGTTTGTCCTGCCAAGCACGGTCTTGGCTGAGATTACAAGGTTATTAAAAACTGTATAAGCAGCCAACGAAGTGCAAATGTCCACTGCACAGTTTTGCAGATAATTGGCTTGCTGGTATCCCTGGCACAAGGAGGGTCTGGATCACACACAGTATCCAAAACAACAGTAGGAGACCCCACAGAATTGCCACACTGCAACAGAGCATCAAAGTTTATCTACAGTCAAATTCAAAATATAGTGTGAGTGATTCCAGCAAGAAACTCCAGCAGACAATAATTCAGTAATTAACAACAAACCATCTTGCAACATATTAGCTATCAGGAAATTTTTTTCCTTTGAGTCTGGTGATGCACTGGCAAGGGTTACCCAGGAAAGCTGTGGATGCCCCATCTCTTCAAGTGTTCAAGGCCAGATTAGACGGTGTTTTGAACCACCTGGTCTAGTGGAAGGTGTCCCTGTTCACAGTAGGGGTGTTGGAACTAAGTGATCTTTAAGGTCCCTTCCAATCCAAGTCATTCTATGATTATATGATATCAAATAAAACTTGGTTGCAAAGAATCAAAATTCTTCATCTATACACTATACATTTGGAAGAATCAACTTGTCCAGTCTCAAATGCATCTGGCCCCAGCAACCTGTGATTTTCTCCACCAAAACTGACTTGCAGCAGCCACTTCTCATGACAACTTGTGCTTTGCAGAAAAAAGTGCAGGCTTGTGCCTGCCCTGACATCAAGTGCAACACGGTGCCAAGCAGACAAGAGTAGCAGTGCTCAGGAATTTCCTGGGAACTGGTAGACTACTGCCTGAAATTGCCATGATGGCACTAATATATTAAGTCTTGAAAAATCTGAAACCATTTTTTTATTGGTTCCCCTAGGTCATATTGCCTTGGGAGGAATCTGCACAAGCAGCTGCTACTTTGCTGAGTTTCAGATGTGCCTCCAGGGAACCTGAAATCCCATTCCAGTCAAGAGAGTTTTGGCTGTAGAACATCTTCTCTGCCTCTCTGCTTTGCCAGAAGAGACATGTGCTAGTCCTGTGGGCATACAGCTTAGCCTGTCTATTCCTGAGGCTGAAGCTGATAGCTGAAGGTTTGGGTTAAATTTTTTATCAACTCACTTTTTATATATACATATACATATTCCTGTGTGCGTGTGTATATATAGTTCAGAAGATCTCACCTCTTCCCCTGTTTATTTTAATTTATGGAATAAGTAACCCTAAAACTTTTATATGTGAACACTATAGATCTAACAGTGATTTGGATAGTGAGGCTTCAGCTTTTTTGAAAGGAGATAGTGGAGCTGTGGTTCACTGGTGAGTCTTGTAGTTCTCAAAATTCTGGGCTCAAGGATACTCTGGAAACATGCTCCCAGGACTGATATAAGCATATTAATGGTTGGATGTGCTGAAACCAGGATTTTGGAAAATCAGATCTACCTGTGTTTGTCAGTTCAGTAGAAATACAATGCTGTACAACTCATTTTATTTATTAATATGTCTGCATTCAGAAAAGCCTGCAGAAGCTTGGTGAGTCTGTTTTGGAGGTTTGTGGCAGCCCCACGAGGCTTGTTGGTGGCAGGGCTGCACAGGCATCCTGGGACAAGAACCACCAGGAGTTGTGCTTGTGTGTCCTGAAACCTGAAAGGCCTTCTGTGAACTGCTCAAGGGGGTGGATGTGCGGTATGAGAGGATCCTTCCCATGCACACAGACCTAGCTAAATCCTTGCTCAGAGCACTTTACTTCATTAGCCTTTGAGGATTTATCGGCCTTAGCAGGTTCTTGTAAGTGAATGACTTGCTTTATATTTCTTAGCAGATAGCTGATACTATTTGTGAATTGGTTTATGGTGTGTGTTTGACATGCAGGATTACCTTATCTCTGGGGGCTGAAGCTGTTAAGAAAAACCTTTTTCTTACCCTTAATCTAATATTTGCTTCTCCTGATACATAAGTATTCTTACTAATCACTCTAATTATATAGAGTATACAAAGCCTGCTTTGTTTGCAGAAGCCATGTCTGTTACTCTGTACTCTGCAACTAGAAGAGAATTATTTTGATTATTTATGGTTATAATTTTTATATATTTTATATATTTCAATATTTATTTCAGAATAAATGTGTCCTTAGTCCAACTTCATGTTTACTCTTATTCTTCCCTTAAAATACAATAAAAATACAATGATAGCATTTATTCATACAAATTTTCTAAATATTCTCATCACTGATGGAATCAAAACCTGATGTGGGGAACCATTCTTTTCTGGTTTTATAAGAACCTGAAAAGTTGTCAGCAAAGAAAGAGCCCATCTAACCAATATTCAATAAAAAGAAGGGGTGTAAGGGAAGAAACATCCACAGATATGGGTTATAATACTCAGAAAAGAGTCTGAAGTGAAGTGAATGAAATGACATCATTTCAGAATGACACAAGTTCATAATAAAAAAACAAAAGGCTGCAGAATTTCCAAATAGTCTCACAACATTGTTAAAATGTCACATAATGAAAGATTAAATTGAATGTAGGACAGATAGTTGCTGTTAAATTAACTGATAGAAATGCAAGGCAAAAAGCAGCTCTCTCTACCTCAGCACTACAGTACTCTAAATCAAATAAATCATAAGAAAGAACACGAACACCGCCATGGATATTTCATTGAAAAAATTTCAACAGGAAATAAGAAAGCAGATCAAATAAATGCTAAGCTGTAATAAGAAGGGGACAAAGAGCAGCACCAAATCAAAAGAAGACCAAATGCTTCTGCAAGTCACTGGAGCCCTATTAATTAATGTAGAAGGAGGTCTCTAGGGTGTATAGTTTCAAATACTCCCACTAAAAACACTACAGCTGAAACCAGAGAAAAGGATAATATTAAAAATATGCATGGAATGCTTTCTTCTATATGAGGGAGCTCTTGAAAATTAGGACAGGAAAATGAGCAAGCATATACTGCAGAAAATAGGGTAGAAAGTGAAGTCTACTATTGATGCTTTCAAACTCAAGAACAGAAACCACCCTTGCAGACATCAGAAATTGCTCAAAGATAATTCTTGTCCATGTATTATACAACTGTCATATGGAATTCACCACCATGAACCACTCTTGAAAGCTTAGCAATAATTAGATACTCCTGTGACAAATAGAGCAAGTGGGCTTTATCAGTCTCTGATGCACTGCCACATGATGGGGAAGGGCTCTGCAGTTACATCACAGTCCCTGACACACCACAGCTGCCAGCAGCCTTAATGTGATTAACTGTTGCCGTGTTGGCCAAGATGAAAAATGCACGAGTCAAATATGCCTTCCTGTTCTCTATGGCTTGGAGTGAAGAACAGGGGCTGCTTAGCCTTCTTCTTGGAGCTACAAAGCTTAAGACCAAACATGCTGTGCAAAAACAGTTTGCTGCTGGCCATGCCTGGAGGCAAAAAAAACCTGGATACAATTGGTCTGATTGGGTATAGTGCAACTCCTCAGGTTTCTGCCAAGCACAGTTGTCATTTGTTCTTCTGGGAGGGGATAGGAATATATAACCACTTAGTCATTGTGTATTCTCTTTGAAATTTTTTTTCTAATACTCAGATTGCTGGAGCCTGGTGTGAATTTTAAATTAAGGAACTAGAGGGGGAGAATGCATTTCTTTTTGTTAATGGCTTTTCCTTTCAAACCACATTATTATTCAGTTGCCATGGTTTATCTGATTTTGTAAAGTACCCAGGGAGATGTGACAATGATTGGATACTTAGAAATACACTGATAGATCGACATAGCCTATCTGTGAAGGGTAGAATATTAACATTTTCTGTGTTGGTGACCACTACTGCCTTGGTCAGCTAAAGTCAGGATCCTTTCCCCCTACCTGTTGAGCAAATTAGATAACTGACTGCTAACAAATGTTACTTTCTACAGTAAAACTATTTACTGTTACAATTCCTGCTTAAGCAGAAAAGAACAGACACCCAGAAGAACTATTCCTCCTTTGGAAGCAAGTACGTATTTTTAAAGTAAAAAACAAACGTTGATTTCAAATGTGAACTTCCCAGTGCTTGCTCATTTGTGTTGTTCTTGCTGTAAAAGCTGCATTTGTTAACTCTACTGCACTCATTAGGACAGCACATACATGGTAAAGCTTTGTGCAGTTCATTTCCCACAGCTGTCTCCAGAGCCCACTGGTCCACTGCAATCTTGACATCTTATTTACAAGCTCTTCATGTAGAATTAAAAAAAAAAAAAAAATCAAAAGAGGATGTTTGTGGTTTTGACCAGGGTATGTATGTGGTACCCCAAACCCAGCACGAGTCCAGCATGCTCCACCCCAAATGGTTTTTCTCAATGCCAGCAAGACTCTCATTGCCAGAATACAGATCTTCCTACATCAAGCTGATGCTCTTGGCAGTCTTTTCTACCACCATTTCACACTGGTCTTGTAGGCACAAAGATTTTCTAGACTATCATCAAAAGTTATTAATTGCACAACAGTAATCCACACTTGTGCAAATTAGGGCATGTGCTTGAAAGATGCTGTACTAGGCTGTGGCTGGCAGTGCCAGCTGAAAAGCAGCTCACTTAACAAGCTCAGTTCTTCATTTGGCCTTTTGCCTATACATTTTGAAGAATTTTTACCTTCCAAAAACTCTCCCAAAATACATTTGTGTTTCATACAGCCAACCTGTTCTTTTGTTGAGTGGACTCTACAGTGATGAATAACATGATCAATTGTCAAGCAAATATGGAATCCAGCCCTGTACATGCCTACTGCCACATGTGGGAGTACCAGTGCAGAGCAAGTATGCTCCTGCAAGGGGCAGGGCACCCCAATGCTGGTCTCCCCACAGACTTGCCCCAGCTTTAAGTACTTAAATTGTGCCTCAGGTTCAGAGGAATAATTTGCATGGTTAAGCCATAAGCTTGTATTTTAGAGTGTTATTGCACCCAGCAGATTGCTCAAGTTCTACAGGATCAGTGCCACAGGGGTGCAGGCTGTGCAGGTGAGCAGAAAGGTTGCACAGCAGTGAGGTTGCACTGCATCCTGGCATTTTGAATGAGAGCATCACTTTAGCCTGCATGCAAAGTGGAAGGAGTTTTGTTTTGTCAATGATCGTTCCAAAATATTTATATTATATAGAAACACTATATGCTCTGGTAACCACTGTGTGGCAGACTGTTAAACATGGGTGCGCTGTGTTTCTGTAGGAGGGATGTATGCTAATAGGTGTATCCACACTAACGCATATAGAGGTTTTATACCTATTTCCATCCATCCATCCATCCATCCATCCATCCATCCATCCATCCATCCATCCATCCATCCATCCATCCATCCATCCCCATGTGAGTAAAAGAGCTAATCAACTGTAGGTATGGCTTTCGTGTTATTCTGTAAAACTATTAGGATGATTCGGTGTTTTTTACTACATGTAACTTCCTAGAAATTGCAACTGCATTAATGCATTTTTATATCTTTCATTTTTGATCACTGAGATTAAACTAAAAGCAAAGACAGGTAAATGTAGGAATAGGATACATTATAATCAATAAAAAAGTAGTTTACAAAAATGTCCAATAATAATATATTTTCTGTTTCAAGTGTAATTTATTAAAATTCATTCACTCTTTTGTTTTTGTTTCTTACTAGAGTCTAATTATTTGAATTTCTAATTAATTAAACCCTTTGTAGGCAGATAGGAGCAGCCTCACTTGCAAGTTCCTCGTTCCTCATGGAAAACTTCAACCATCATGATATCTGTTGGATGGACAACATAGCACAGCATAAGCAATCCAGGAGGATCCTGGAATGCACTGACAATAATTTCCTTCTCTGAATGACAGAGGAGCTAACAACGAGAGGTGCTAAACTGGACTTTGTT
Organism: Orthonyx spaldingii; assembly: GCA_013397795.1. NCBI lineage: Eukaryota > Metazoa > Chordata > Aves > Passeriformes > Orthonychidae > Orthonyx > Orthonyx spaldingii. Next base: position 69,169 of record VZTJ01005306.1, read on the forward strand.
CTCAACAACAAGAAGAGGTTGGTGGGGAATGTGAAGCTCAAAAGGGTAGCCTTGGCTGCAGTGACCATGAAATGGTGGAGTTTTGAAAAGCCTTTGGGCAGGGAGAAGTGTGCACTGCAGGCTTGTTATCCTGGACTTCTGGAGAGCAGACTTTGCCCTCTTCAAGGATCTGCTTGGTAGAGTACCTACCATAGGATAAAGCCCTAGAGGGAGAAGGTGCCCACGAAAGCTCGTCGATATTCAAGGATCACTTCCTCCAAGATCAGGAGTCATGCACCCCAACAAAGAGAAAGAGAGGCAAAACCCCCAGGAGGCCTGCATGGATGAACAAAGGAGCTCCTGGGCAAATTCAAACATTAAAAGGAAGCCTACAGAGGGTGGAAACAAGGACAGGTCAGACAGTAGAAACAAGGACAGGTAGCCTTGGAGGAATACAGAGAGATTGCCTGAGCAGACAGGGATCAGGTTGAGAAAGATAAAGCCCTGATAGAATTAAATCTGGCCAGGAAATCAAAGGCACTAAAAAAAACACTTCCATAGGTATGTCAGTGATAAAAGGGAAACTAAGAAAATTGCAAGCCCTCTCCAGAAGAAAATGGGAGACCTGGTTACCTGGGATATGGAGAAGGTTGAGGTACTCAATGACTTTTTTCCCCTCAGTCTTCACTGGCAAGTGCTCCAGTCACCCTGACCAGGTTGCAGAGGGCAAAGGTGGAAACCAGGAGAATGAAAAACTGCCCACTGAAGAAGATCAGGTTTGAGACCATCTAAGGAACCTGAAAGTGCAGAAGTCCATGGGACCTGATGAAATGCATCCACAAGTCCCAAGGGAAGTGGTAGATAAAGCCATTATCCAATATATTTGAGAAGTTGTGTTGGTCTGGTGAGGTTTCATGACTTGAAAACATCAACTGAGTTGATGTTGACTCCCACTATTAAAAGAGGAGACAAAGAAAGACCCAGGGAACTACAGATCACTCAGTATCTCTTCTGTGCCCATAAAGGTCATGGAGCAGTTCCTCCTGGAAAATACGCTATAAAGCACATAGTAAAATTAGGAGGTGATTGGTGACAGCCAACATGGTTTCACTAAGGGCAAATCATGCCTGACACATTTAATGGCTTTTTCTGAAGGGGTTACAGCATTGGTGGATAAAGGAAGAGAGGCTGACACCATCTACCTGGACTTCTGCAAAACATTTGTTACTGTCCTGCATGATACCTTTTTTTCTAAACTGGATTTGATTGATGGACCGTTTGGTGCCAAAGGAATTGGCTGAATGGTAACACTGAAAGAGTTGCAGGCAACAGCTCAATGTCCGAGTGGAGAGCAGTGATGAGTGGTGTTCCTCAGGGGTCAGTATTGGGACAGACACTATTTATATTTGTAAGTGACATGAGCAGTGGGATTGAGTGCACCCTCAGAAAGTTTGCTGATGACACCAAGATCTCTGGTGCAGTTGACCCACTAGAGGGAAGGGATGTCATCCAGAGGGATCTTGTCATGTTTGAGAGGTGGCCCATGTGAACCCCATGAAGTTCAACAAAGCCAGGTGCAAGGTCCTGCATCTTGATCAGGGCAATCCTAAGCACAAATTCAGGCTGGGCAGAGAATGGATTGAGAGCAGCCCTGAGGAGAAGGACTTGGAGATGTTGATTGACAAGAAGTTCGACATGACACAGCAATGTGAGCTCATGGCCCAGAAAGCCAAACATATCCTGGGTTTCATCACAAGAAATGTGACCAGCAGGTCAAGGGAGATGTTTCTCTCCTACTCTGCTCTTGTGAGATCCTACCTGGAGTACTGTGTCCAGCTCTGAAGCCCCAAACATAACAAGGACATGAAGCTGTTGGAGCAAGTCCAGAGTAGGGCCATGAAGATTATCAGAGGGCTGGAGCACCTCTCCTATGAAGACAGGCTGAGGGAATTGGGATTATCAGAGAGGAGAAGACTGGAGAGGAGAAGATGTAGGAGAAATCTTAAAGCAGCCTTCCAGTACCTAAAGTGGGCCACTTTTTACAAGGAGAGGCACTTTTTACAAGGGCGTGTAATGACAGGACAAGGTGGAATGGCTTCAAACTGAAAGAGAGTAGGTTTGCATCAGATACTAGGAAGAAATTCTTTAATGTCAGGCTGCTGAGGCGCTAGAACAGGTTGCCCAGAGAGGTGGTGGCTGCTGCATCCCTGGAAGTGTTCAAGGCCAGGCTGGATGGGGCTTTGAGCAACTTGGTCTAGTGGGAGGTGTCCCAGCCCATGGCAAGGGGTTGGAACTCGATGATCTTTAAGGTCCCTCCCAGCTCAAACCATTCTGTGATTGTAGGATTACACAGTCACAGAGTCCTTTGGCTGCAATGACCTTGCAGACGCCCATGTTCATCCTTGCAGGAGGAATTATAGAGCTTGTGGCTGCCTCACTTTCCAAATTTTTTGGAATTCTTTTTCAGAGAGTAGGCAGTGCTCTTGATCAGACTTGGAAGGTGATCTGAGCTTTGGCCAGTTGAGCAAAAATCTACCTTGTTCTCGCTCAGGCAAAACTTGAAAAAATAATGTTCTTGTAATCTGTGGTGCATTTCAGGCTCACATCTTTTCTCTGCCAAGTCAATTAAAAATAGGGAGGTATTGCTGCATTGGAAAGAACTCAAAGAAAGACAACAAAGACTTATAATTACAAAGTAGACCCACAGCCTCCAGGGCAAAATAGAATAAACTTAATGCAGGACACAGAAAGCCAGCACAGAAAAGCAACTCCAAAGAGGCAGAGTAAGGTATCTAGAAGGTAATATTAAAAGAAAGAGCATTAATTGTTTTGGGTAGCCAGAATCAAGCCTTTGAAAAAAAGTGTTCTACTAAATCCTGGGATTGTTAGGGATGGATTTATTTAAACAGAGAACTGAAGGGATGATTTTCCAAGGCACCCTGGTGAGGCACTGCAACCAGGTGCTCCAAGCCCAATCTGGTAAAACACAAAATGTGTTATGGTGATAGAGGGCTATGACAACCTGTAGTACTGGGAGGAAGTTGTTTACACAGCTGAAGTAACAGTGAATCAGAGAGCTTGTCTTAGCTTGAAATTTTAAAAGCTAAATAGTGAATACTATAGGAAAGCCAAAATAGGGCTTCTTAGCTAAATACTGATTTCTAGGGACATAATCTACTGTACAGAGTTTAATTAAGGATGTAGCATGGAGTCAGCTTCATCAACTTGAGTGCTTTGCTCAACTTGGTAGTATCCACCTACATCCTTGAAGTACTTGGTTCACATGAAGAGGAGCCTCACAAGTGTTATCTCACACAGGCACAGCTCCTTGAGCAGCACCTAAGAAGCTTCTGGGCACCTTAGCTGGGGCAGAAATCTGAAAAGGCCCAAAAGCCAAGCAGAGAGTCAGCCAAAAGGGAAGTGGCTGCAGAAAGGTGCATCTTTGGCTCTGTCACTCTGAGCCTGAAGAGTAGTCTCCAATCTGGATTCACCTGAGACTACTGTGCTGATTGCCTGAGCCACCCTTTCCAAGAAAGAGCTGCTGAAAGAGAGAGGGAAAATGAATGTGTGAATAGAGGGAAAAGGCTGAGAGACTGGAAAAAAGAAATAGGGGAGAGTGAGAGGAAATATGAATCATCATTAATCTGTAGGTAAAGCGGTGGGAAACTTACCTGGAGACACCAGGTTTCTGTCCACACCTAGAGGAATATCTAGCAGGGACTGGCATTTCTGTGAGTGTCCTAGACACTGTGTTGCAGAGTCATTCCCATTCTTTGCCTCAGGGAGAACCTACTTTCACCACAAGCACTTCTATGAACACCCAGGAACAGACAGCAGGACTCTCTGGGGACTTTGCAGAAGAGTATTTACTGCTCACTTCTGTTGGTTGAGCATAGACATTTAGCACCATGTGCATGCCTTAAGCTTTTCCTCCCCTTCTTCTTGGGACCTCTTGTAAGTCCTGTGCTGCATCTGCACAGATCCCAGGGGATCTCAGGCCACCACATTCTGCATCTCCAGTGACTGCTAGAGGTGACGCCAGCCCTTATGTTCATGCAGGAGCCTCAGTGTAAGTGGTGCAGGTGTCTCTGGCACACCTCACCCCTGGTACAGAGCAAATCCAACAGGGTCACCTGACATAGGTTTGCCCTCATCAGGCTCAGTGAGTCTCAGTTCAAGAGAGGTGCCAAGGGCAGATTGATAGGCTGTCCAAACAAAGAGGGCACTGTTTTTTATAAGCTTTCCTCAAGAAGTGGAAAGCAATACATCTTTTTGTTCTGATGTCAAAGCATGCCACTATCAAGACTGTCACATTTAATTGAACAGAACTTGGGTATTTTTTAATGATCTTGTCTCTCTTCTGCACCCTGGGGAATTCCTGCTACTGTTTGCTCTCCAGTGCTGAGACTGATCAGAGCAATCACTTAACCCTCCCACTGCCTGCATGTCAGCACTCCAGCAAATGCTGTGTTTTATGAAAATACCATTATAGCCTCTTAGTGACTTTCAAAAATTAGGTCATTGCCAGATCAATGCAGCTATGTTTACTTCATTTCAGGGATTGATTTTGGTGCTCTAAGAGGATAAGCAAATGGCTGAGAGTAGTTGACTCTCTTTGGCACGGCAGCATTGAGCAGTTTGACTGTAGGCTGAACCAGTAAATCTCTGGATCTTTTAAATTTCATTTCTAATCAGTCTTAGAGCAAAATTTATACTCCCAACCTGCGAATGACATTTTGCTTCTGGTACTATTCTTTTATATGCTGAGAACTCCCATTGATATACAGAAAAGACAATATTAGAGTCAGGAGCCATGCTGCACATCTAAGAAATTATATTGCTCTTATGATGCCCTTACACAGGGTGAAATGCCTCTGTAAGAAAGTGGCACACAGCATTAGAGTTTACCATCATTCAGCAGCTTCCATAAGAGATGTGCTCCGGTTACAAATAAAAAGTTACCAGCCCTGTGGGCTCAGACTGGGCTCTGTGGTTCAAGGTGCTGCCTTTCCTTCTCACATGCCACCTCTAGTTAGAAAGTGCCATGAGTCATTTCAGTCCTCAGAGTCACTTGTGTACATCTGTTTTCCTGCAGCCCAGATGCAAAATGTTAGGATTCAGTAAATGACTCAGTTGATGATGTTTCACAATGAAAAACATCCAGCTAATATCCCATAATGATGCTGGCTGTTTCGGGGTAACAGGAATGAAACTGTGAAAAAACAAAAGTAGTTTTAACACTCCAGGAAGCATTGATGACCCTTAAAAATGGGCTATGCATATGGTTATTGTATAGAGTTGCTTTTCAGAGCAGGGTACAGCTAATGACTGTCACGTTGTTATACCATCCTCTTTGGCTATAGCACGTGGCTGTTGTGAATAGTTGCCTTCATCCTTGGGAGATGAAGATGTATGGAGAGCAACCTGCTCTTGTGTGGAGGTCTGCTGCCATGGGGAGCCAGACAGGCACCATGGCCTTTGGGCAGGCAGGATGCCTCTCATTGCAGAGCATCCCCACATGCAGATGCCATCTTGCTGCCTTCCTGAACCACCACACAGTGCTAAGAGGCCTCTTCTGCAGATATTTTATGCAACAGAAATGAGGCTTCTTATCTGATCTGTTGTTGTTGTTGCTGTTATTATTATTATTATTATTTATTTTGCCACATGGTATCTGGAAGTACAAAATACATTCGGTGAGAAAAAAATAGGCTTTTATGGCATTTTGAATAGTTTCCCCTAAAAAAAATCATTTCCCAAAAGAAATAGAAGTCCTGACTCTATCATAAATCACCCCAAGACACTTTTGTTACAAAGTAATTGAGAATCCAGAGCCTCTTAACCTTCTTCTAGCCCTATTTTTCATCATATCTCCTACAGCCAAAGAAAGCCTTGCTAGTGGTAGGATACCGTATTTAATACATTACGCTATATGCCCTTGCTGGACCTCAACACTCTCTTTCCAGTACTTTCCAAGGTAATATGATTTATGCTTTCTTTAAATCTCTTCCAGTGCTATCTTTTTTTTAATAAACCACAGTCAGCTTTAGGAAGTCCAACTTTAACAGAAGTGGTTCAATATCTACTCAATGGCCTTGGGCTTCTTCAAACAGTGCTTGAAAGGGAGGATGTGGTGAGACTGATAATGGGATCACTACTGGCATCCTTCACTTCCAAGCTGCCAGCCTGCCACCAACACTCTTGAGGTAACTCTGACTGGAAAAACTATGTGCAATGCACTCACCTTCATTTTCTTAAGGCCTTTTGTGTACTGCAGAAATACTGCCACTGCAATGGGCAGAGTTATGCTACAGCCTGAGCAAAGGGGCAGCAGATGAAGATGAGAAGGGCTATGCTTGCAGCCTGTTGTACAGCTTGTGACAGTGCATATGAAAGTACCCTCTGGTTTGGTTGGCTCTTTATTATGAAATAAAATATAGTCCCAGAGAGGATGAATAATAAAGAGATTTTTAAATGTATAGCAATTACAAAATTTTAGTGGTTTGCCAGGTAGTGTAATTGCTTTAGGAGACAGCCATTGTTTCTGAACATTTCAGCATATTATGGGAGGAGAAAAGTATGGAGACACTTTTCTTCAAAGGGTGGTGCTTGTAGCTCAGGTGAATAAAGAGAAAGACATTGGCAAATCAGTGTGGAAAACCTGAGCTGAACAGCTTGAGCCGTAGGTGCTCTGTGAGAATAATATTCATACTGCTCCCAGAACTCCAACCAACCAGATGGAGTATCCGATGCTTTGGGTGTTCTGGGATAAGCAACACAACCTGCACTGCACCTGTCCATGAAATTAGTTAGGACAAACGAATTTTGTAGTGCAAAGAGGATGCAGAGACTTCTTGGAGGGTCTGTAGGTCCAGGTCTGTCTTTGTGACAAGGAAGAAGTTTTTTGCCAGCCCTGCCAAAGTAACACCTTCAATAAGCCAGTTCAGCATCCCAGACATGACCCTTCCTAGAGCTTATGTAGAATTTAAGGGACGTGAGAGGCAAATTACAATCTGAACGTGCCTACAGGTTAGAAATTTGTCTCAATGATTTCAGCAGAAGTATCTAATTTCAACCGACCCTCCTCCCCTGGTAATGTTCTTCTCATCCAGCAGTACCACAGATTATTTCCAGGATGGCAGGAGTACATGGCAGGAAAATTCAGCATAGCTAAGGAAGCTGTGCTATGCTAGTCCCAAGGGTTTAGCATCAAGTGAACTGCCCTTAACAGCAATATTCTGCTGCCCCCCAGGGGAAGGAAGGGACATGTATTGATGGGCTCCGAGTGACCTGTAACACTTCACCCCTAGCTTCAGAGCTGAACTTCTGCTCCTGGACCTGCTTTCTCCAGACTTTATGCCTCTGGGAAACAATGTTTAAAACGGCAGGGTTTGAATGACTGAGCCAGAGGCTGTGAAGGCAATGGGTGCTGCAAGACTCTTCATTACCATTTCACACAATGAAATACTGAATGATGATTGCTTACCCATGTCTGTGTCAAGGAAGGCAAGGTAATGAATATGTATGAGAAATCTAACTATTTGCAGAAATAGCAAATAGGCACAAGAATAACTTTCCATTGCCAAATAACATACATTATTTAGCAATAATACTTGTGCATAAATAGGAAAGTGCAGCAGGTATGTTTGTGCATTCTTTCCTATGCTTCTGAAAAATATATGTTAATGGTACAATAAAAATGTTGTTCATAAAAGTAGACAAGGCCGATCTACTACACAATTGTTTACATGTTCACATAAAAATATGATGTTCAAAACAGTAGATCTGCTCTGCTTAGGATCACCCTAAATAAATGACATCTGACGGCCCCAGTAGATGTCATGCAAACTGGAGCTTCCATGGCTTTCCAAGAGAAAATTTTTGTCATATAAATTCCTGCTATCTGCTGACATGTCTTCTTCTCTGTATTTAAGAACATCACATGTTGTCCAGTACAGAGTTATAGGATTCTGGAAAATTACTTAGTTGAATTTGATTTACTCCTCAATAATCAGTTTCTTTACCATTAGTATATACCATGGCCTTTATATATCATTTGCATTTGTCTATCCTGGTTTATACTGAATCATGTTGTTACAATGCTGGCAAAGGTCTGAGAGCTCAGTTATGGGAATGCATGAAGAGTAAGAATGTGATATTGAACTCTTTGAGCTTTTCAGTCCTTACAACTTGAGTGGAAGCAATTGGTAATGCAAGACAGAAAAAAGTACCACCCGATCCTTGGAAGAAATGAAAACCCAATAACTCATGTTTCATGTGATGATTCTTCCTCCATAGAGACATAGACTCATTAAACCATGTTAGACAGACTGTTTTTTCAGGTTTCCTACCTGAAAAGTGAAAGCACCTAAGTAACAGCAACATAAAACAAACCTGAGAAAATCTGTGCTCACTGAAATGCCTATGGAAATGTAAGACATGGCATCTGCATTATCTTAGTTGCAGGCAAGAAATGACACTTGATGTTAAAGTTTCAATGCCAGGTTCCCAGCATCAGGGAATATGTATGTGTCAGTGACTGATTTAGGGCTGTTGGATAATTCAGAGTATTTCTTTGCATTTCTGCCTTCCCTATTTATCTCAGACATCTCCAAGGAGTGTACTGGTGGGTACCACAGCTGCTGCAAGTGCCCCCCAGCCCTCGGCCAGCTCTGCACAGCTGCTGGCAGGCAGGGCATGACAGTGTGGAGGGAGCACACCCTGCCTACTGCCAGCAGGCTCTCAGAGCTCTTTGCTGCTGGGGGCTGGTAAGCCTTCCATGAGCACCCATGTGCAGAGCTTTCCATGGTGTCTAACCCTTGGTGCACGTTCAAGGAAGTTTTCACAAGGACAGAGAAGTGCATATCCTTGGCACGGGTGTGATCAGATGCCAGACCCCAAGTGTCTGCTAGAAAGCATGAAAGACCTTGTCAAGAAACTACTTAGGATCATTTATTTACTTTCCTTAGCATTTACATGAGCTTAGTCTTGGAACACTTGAGGTGTTTTTTTTGTTTGTTTTTTTTTTAAGCCAAAAGAGGTAGAATGGGGCTGCTGGCTGACATGAAAAATGTCATGGTTGATTTGTAAGTCAATAAGAGCTGGTCCTTTAGTAATTAGAGATGGTTCAGGCTTGCCCTTACTTCAGGGCATGCCTTCACTTCTTGCCCATGTGTGTTGACATGCAACCCCTTCCTGTGTTTGGATCTGTTTCCAGGTCTCCAGTGAGGTGACCCCAGGCTGTGGAGCTGCTGTACAAGAGGGTGCCTGCCTTGGCACAGTCCATGCAGGCTCCTGCTGGTAACACAAACCCCCTTGTATATGGGTTCATTGAACCTATCAAGCCAATGTAGTGTCTAAGTTTTTTGTAAACATGACATTCAAAAGACTCCCATCTGCATAAAAGCAGATGGCTGTCTGTCCTGTAATGACTTGGGAAACATCATCTTTCTGGTGCCTCAAAATCATTCTTGTCACTCCTGTTAAGACAAGCTGTGTCTAGCCTGTCTTCCCCAATGCAGTATTCTTCAGATCAGAAGGATATATATTATGTATGCATTGAATTAGAGGTTTAAGCCATGTCTAGGATGGTGATTATTCGTTCCTACCATCTATTTCCAGGAGATTTGCAGGACTGCATGGTCTCAACACACTTGGATATGGTCTATTAAAAGTTCTCCTTCATGCTAAGAAGATTTGAAAACTCTGCAGCCTAAGCAAGTAGGCTTCCTGACAAGATTATTTCATATTATGTACACTTGGTTTTATCCGAAGCTGACTGTAATTTGTTAAGATACAGTACACAAAGAAATTAAACTATAAACTTTAAAGCATCCATCAATTTCAATTTAATTTGTTTAAAAAAGCTAAATTATGGGTTAACTTAGAAGGTAATAGAATTCAGAAAGAGAGTACTTGTGATACAAGGAGTCCCTTCATACATTAATTTTCATTTTTGGTGAGATGAAGTTTGAAATTAGATTCAGATTGCAAATTATAGCTTTGTATGGGCTCCCTATTGCTAGCTAGTGAAATACTCAGATTCCTGAGGATGAAGCAATTTTGTTTCCCATAATAGACTGCAAAAGCCTTATTTCCCACTGGTAAAATAATAGGTCTGCAGCTTAAAGTGGGAGCGAGCCATGTCTTTGCTCCTTGACTGGGTCACCAACAGGGATACATTAAACTAAAACATATAACTGAAGAAGAAATGGTGACATAAGGTGGGTCATAAGTTTTTTTAATTCAAAGCCAATCCTTTTCATTTCCCCACTACAAAAAACATTACAGCCTGAATTCTGTGAAGGAGGCTGCTCATCACTTCATGTCATACACATACCTTATTTACCTTTCCCTACACACTGCTAAGTTCTTGCTTTGTACCAGTTGTTGGGGTCCACAGCACTCACAGGCATAGGAGAAGAAAGGCATTTGTCTCCTGGCATGAACTGATGGACTCATTTAGCAGAAAAGATCCATTACATTTAGGGAAGGCAGAAGTAATGCTTATAGCAACAAAGCAGATGTGCCATGATCTGTAACCCTGGAGGTAACATATTAAGTCTATAAATTGCCTTCCTGCAGTCTCCTAAACATCCATGGTTGCATTCATCTGTTATTATCCCCCTTCCAGGAGCAGCAGGGAGGAAGGCAGTGTGGAACCACACCTCAGTGGATGCTGGCAAGTACTGGTCAGGGCCAGGTCCTTCGTTAGGCAGAGGTTCATGAGCTGAAATCATGATCAGACAAAGCTTAAATGCCAAATGAGACTGTTCTGCTGTCTTCTGCAGCTTAAAATAAAATGGATGCTGTGTGTGTACAAAACCAAAATTAACTAAGAAAATTTCCCAGAAGAAGAATGGAACAGATTTAAAAAAATATGGTGAAATTCTCCAGAACTGTGGAAAACAACGAGAAGGTTTCACATTGGTGTCTGATGCAGAAAAAGATTACAGAGACTAAGAGACTAAAAGACTACCGTTGTGACTTTTGCTGATTCTGAAGCATTTTCTGGTTTTAATACCTTGCAATTAACTTCAGACTGATAAGGAAATTGTGTTACTGCATTAAAAAAAGAGAGGAATAGTGGTGAAATGAAGTGTCAGATTTGCTTCCAGAGTACAAAACAGGTTTTGTTTCAGATTTGTGATTGTGTATCACATCTTACAATTTTAGCAATTTATATTCCTGAACAGAGACATCAGGATGGGGAACTGGAACAAAAGATTTAAAGCAAAATTCCAGCAAGACACAGGATTAATTCTCAACAGAATAAGCTTAGATTTTTCTAAGTAAAATTGAAATCCAGTCTGGTATGAAGCCTCCAAACTGTGCTCCCTCTTTGACAGCCAAGAGTCACATATGTTAACAAAAAGGAAGCAAACCTTGAAGCTGGAACCTTCAGAAATCAGTGTCAGAAACTAGATGTCCTTTAGTCAACACCACAAGCTATGACAAGGTCTGACCTTTGGGAGGTAATGCAAGAATTATGGTAGGGTATATTGCTCAGTGAGACTTTACAGAGAATCTCTGTAAGGGTGCACAGACTACATGGAAAAGAAACCCCACCATCAATTTCACTGAAAACCTTTTTACAATAGACACAACGTAGGGAGATGGAGCCTGAAAGCAAATGGAGCTTTTATTCATTTTTAACTGAGTAGAAGTGAATAAACCAACATGGTGCTAAAAGCAGTGAAATTAATGTTAAAAGAAATACAGGGAATAGAAGGCTAGTGGCTAAAGTTCAGGATGGAGGTTGAGAAGTCAAACATCTCTGAAGTGGGATGGAAGCTGCAGGTGAAAAAACAGTTAGAAAAAGGCTTACACACAAGGGAAATGTCTGCATTCCTCTGATGCAAACTTGTCTGTCCCTGGGTCTCTTTAAAAGCATGTCCTCATTTGAGAGGCCAGGAACCAGAGACACAAAGAGATGTGGTGATGTATTCCAGGGCAGAAGGAATCTGCTAGCAGAGCACAGGACAAACCTGGAAGGAACATCTGCCATGTGTTTCCTATCTTTAAGAACGTTTTTCTTATGTAAGGCAAAAGTAAGAAGAGAAGATGGCTTCATTACTCCAGAGACCTCAGATCTGAAGAATCAGAAATATAATGCTGAATATATGTAAAAAGACATAATTCTTCATCGATGCCTGGTATCAGAATGATTTAAATCAGTATGTGCACAAAAATTTTCCTCCATAACCCTTGAACAGCTGGAATAAATGACTGGTGTTTGTCTATGCTTCAGGCATCAGGACAGTGACATTTTCTCACTAGGCATCTTCACTGGACTGGCAGTCAAAGCCAATGAGTCTCCAGCATCCCTTGGTGTCTGTCTGTGAAGAAACTGAACAAACCATTAGTAAAAGTAGTCAATGTAGCCAGGAAGCGAGAGGTAGTAGGTAAAACACAAGTACTGAGTATTATCTGAGACACCTCAGGGCATCTGGTCCATCTGCATAAGGCTGTTCAAAATAACACAAGCTTTCGGTGACGTCTCACCCCAGAGGAGCAGCTTCTGGATGCACTGTGTGGGCTATGACAGGAGTTCCCAAACAGCACTTAACAGTCACGAGCAGGCCACTGTACCGAGCTCTTCAATGTCCCTCTGGGTATTTAGACATTTACTGGGCCTGGTTCATGGAGACATCTGTGCTTTGATGTTGTAGCCTTGAGTTACGATCTGCCCTTGGTGTCCTATATATAACATATGTGGAAAAAAAGGAAGCACAGTAAGATGTGTGGGAAGCTCATAGGACATTTCAGAGCATGTCTAGTAGGATGACTTTACAGGGCAGAGAACATGTCATGTTCTCCCAGTGGTGAAACAAGTGCAGACACCCAGCCTAACTCAGCACTTGGTGACTGCCAGTGTCGTTAACATCACTAATGAGAGGTGCCTCTGCCTGAACTAAGGTGCAAAAGAGACCATATGCCGAAGTTAGCAATAAGGATTTTATTTAACAATAAATGTGAGGCAGAGAGATGGAAAGAAATAGAACAGAAAGGAGAGAGAGAGAGAGAGAGAGAGAGAGAGAGGGAGGGAGGGAGAGAGAGAACAAACAGAAGACAGTCACCACATGGATCCAGCACCATCCCATTTATCCTTCTTCACCCTGGGCTTCTCAGTGGTGGGTGTTCTTGAGCTGTTCTTCTGGGAGTATCACCTTTATACAGTCCAGGTTCTGGGTATCCACAGGGTGGTCTCAGATGCCATTCCCATAACCTGGGGTGTTCTTTGTTTGACTGGTGATAGGTGTATAAGCAGTTGCTTCCTTCCCCACAGTTTGCCACAGTGGGAATTTTTTGTTCAGATGCGTTAACCAGGTTGTGCTAAACAGATCTCACCTCTGCCAGGCCTGGAATTAGTGCTCTCCTATCACAACTTCCTCCCTTCTCTGCTTATCTCAAGTTCCCACTGTGGTGGCTTATTTATGGCAAGTTTCTTCTGGGGTCTTGACAGTGTTTGAGACAGGGAATCGTGCTTTTAAAGTCCTACAAGTATGCAGATGTGTGATGGCTCTGATGTGCAGCTTCTCATGAAAAGTGAAAGAAGATGGTAGAAGTATACAGAGTTGGAAAACACCAAAAAATTGTACATGGATGTCTCCATGCAGAATATTTTCACATCCTCTTGCAGTTGTGAGGTCAAAACTAAATACTGGTGGGTAACGTGCTGGGAGTTCTGCCAAAAATAGGCTGTTGGCATGTTCAAGGAGGAGGTCTTGGATTTGTTCTGTAAGTTTTTGTGTCCTTTCTTATGTGAGCCATGTGTTGCCTGAAACTGATCACAGTTAATGCCAGTACCAAAAAGAGACCAACACCAGCTCAAGATCTGAGGAAAAAGGGATTCATTTTTTGCCAGGACTAACATACTTTTGGCTGTGCATCACCCAACTCAGAGAGGGAGAACTGGAAATTATACAAAAATGGGCAGGAAGGTACCAAGTAACTTCCATAGGAGGGGCAGTTAAACAACCAAGAACTCCTGGAATCATGAACATAGTTGAGGTCTTAAGAAGAAAATAATCGTTCATAGAATCAGAATAGTGTAGGTTGGATGGGATTTCTAAAGGTCATCAAGTTCAAGCCCTTGGTCAAAACAGGTCCAAACAGAGATTGTTGCTTAGGGAGTTTCCCAGATAAGTGCTAAACCTCCAAGGATGGAGACTCCACAACTTTGCTGTGCAACGTGATCCAGTGTTTGACCACTCTCATGATGAACATCCCATGTTCCAGCTTGTAATCATTGCCTCCTGACTTAATATCATGAACTCTCCAGAAGACTCTGTCTTCTGTACCCTTCCATCAGGTCTGATGAGTTTCCCCTGAGCCTTCTCCAGGTTGTACAGCCACAGTTCTCACATCTCTTCATCATGCCACAGGTGCTCCACTCTCTTAAACATCTTCATGACCCTTCATTCTACTCTCTCCAGTTTGTCCATGTCTCCCTTCTACTGTGGAGTCCAGAACTGGACACAGCATTCCAAGTGTGGCATCACCAGTTCTGAGCAGTGGTGAAGGATCAGATCCCTTGACCTGCTGGCTGACTCTTTGTTGAAGTATGCTGTATCCATTACCACACTTGATATGAGGGCACCATTGTAATGCTCATGCAGCTGTATTAAGGCAAGCAGAAGGAAGTTCTTTTTCATAAGCCACACAACATAACTGTGGAACTAAACACTACAATCTATTTTAGAAGCCAAAATATAAATTTGTGTAAAAAAGGACTGAATGGTGTGGTGGTTTAACATCAGCCAACTGTAGGCCCAAATAAGCCACTCCCCTCCACCCCTTTCAGGAAGAGAGGAACAAAGGCAGAGGCCTTGGGTTGAGATCACAATTACTGAAAGTATGCAGCAATGAAATAAGAATGCACCATAACAGCAGCAATATTTACAACAAAAGTATACAAAAAGAGAAGGTGCTTTACCCACAAAAAGGTGTTTACCACCTCAACTTACTTCCTCACCAGGACAAAGACAAAATGGACACAATCACCACACAACAGTATTTGCTGGTTTTGGAGCTGTATTCTCTGAGAACCAGGAAGGCACGGTCAGTGATGAGAGAGAGCAGGGTCTGTAGGGGCTGATCCCTGCAACCTCTCAGAGGAAGAGAAGGAAACAAAATGACACACTTCCAGGGGTGTACTCACTTCCTCTTCACCCTTGTTATCGACAAAAGTCGCTTAAAGCCAATTATGGTGAATAAAAAGATTTATTAAGCAAGCGATATACAGGCAAACCAGCGCTGGGGAGCTGTGGGAACTCTCTTCCCTCAAAAGCAGCTCGCCCGCTTCTCTGTCCCCTCCGTGTTCTTATCTTCTTTTGGTTTCCGGCTGACGTGCTTTTCCTGGTGTGCTCTGCTTCTGCGCCACGGTGTTGCTAGGGGGGTCTTTTCTGCCTTCTGGTGGTCTTGGGGATGAAGATAATGACTTTTCCTCAGTGACCTTCCAATGCCCTCTTGCTGTAAGCATGCATACTGCTCCATAGGTTACACAATTGTCAGTACAATATACATTGTTTATTCTAGCAGATGTCTGTCGTTAAATGCCCTGGTGGGGGTTGCTGGAAAACTCACACTGATTATTTAAGATTTGATTGACAAACACTGCTGATGTGTATCACACCCTGAAGACATGCCCCCCAGCAATGATGTGGGTGGTATAGAATAGCAACCTACAGGTATGTCCATACGCTCCACCCCTGCTCTGCAACCAGAACAAATGGGTTTGTTAACATGGGCCTGTCGTTGCCATCGTAATTCAGACACAAGCTCCAGCCCAGGATGCTGCTAAGCTGCCAGCTGCTAGAAGCTGGCAGGACATGCCATGGGGAAGGAACACACCTCCCTGCTACCTTTTCACAATTGCTGTATTTCGTCATCCTCACTGAATTGCCATGGAAGGATGAGCTAACGTCTAGCCTGAAAACAGTGAGATCTCATTGAATTGGAGAATAACGAAGCCCAGGTGTATCAGCTGGGGTCAGAGTTTCAGTAGGAAGTGACAGGAGGAGAGTGCTGAATGGAGTATGTCTGACAGCACCACCACCCCTTGGAGGTGTTCAGTGATGCTTTCCTAGAGGCATGAAAACAAAGGGCCACAAAGATAGCTCCAGGGTTGACAGATACAGGTTGTATCTTTTTGTTTCCCTGTATGGTTGACTGCAGAGGGCTTTAAAAGGAGTATAAACACCGACAGGGTGAGGGGAAGAGAGCAGCCAGACTGGAGAAATTGCACTTCTATGCATTCATCTATGTTAAGATATTCTTCATGTTACTGAAATATGTATAGTGAGGAGCCCTCCAACACACACTGTGAAAAAATATGCAGCATCCCTGAACACTTTGGCAAAATGTGCTGCTGGAGACAGGAGGGTAGACTGGCTGGTGGCTGCTCTGACTTCCTGGGGTACAAAAATTCTTACACAAATAGAATACAAATTAGGGAGGATTTGGGAAAGACAGGCACAATTGTAAAGCACTTGACAGAAATGCAGTGGAGCCAAGACTTGAGACAAACAGTGTTCAGGTCAATCTGATTTCTTAAAAAAAGCCCCCAAACCTGTCTGGTCCCAGGCAAAACATGGAACGCTGCTTGCCAGAGCTGTTGTAGGATGAGACTGTAGAGGGTGATTAAGGCTTTTAGTAGGTGTCTAGGGTAGCATATTCCCATTTTTTTTCCAATGTAAACAGAAGCCTTTAAAAGGTGACAGTTTGGGTCAAAGGCAACAGAATGGCAAATGTTAAGATATTATAAAATAATTTTTTGAGGAAAATGTGGAACTCATTATTTCCATCATTTATGTCAGTCTTAAATGAACAGCAATGTAGAAGGAGTTGCTTAAGTTTATTTCATATGTCAAAGACAAGAGGTCAAAGCATGTATTAAATCCTGGAATGGTAACACCAGAAAAAAAAAATCAAGTCCTTTGTGCAAAGTACATTTACTTGTGCTTTTGGAAAAATATGACCCAGTTGTCCAAGAACTGCTTCCCTCTGTTTCTGCTAGGGCTGAGCTAGCCAATACTAGCTGCTTGGGCCACAGGTTATAGATTTTAAAAAAACCCAGAATAATTGCTATTTTTAGAAATAACAAGAAATCTCTGTTATGCCCCAATTCAAGGGAAAGTGGGAAACAAAACTGCCACTCATTCAGGCTGGGCAGAGAGCCTTTCCCACGGAGTGGCCTCAGGGAGCAGAGCATAGTCAGAATCCAGTGCCTACTTATGGCTATACTTCTGAGCAGCAGCAGGGAAGTGCAAGTTGTCCTCTCTTCAACAGAAAATTGAAAACAAGAATACATGCCAGTTGGAAACCAATGCCAGAGCCACAAGAAACCTGAAGAAATAAAACATAAAAGAAAATGTGGGTATGACTTGGAATCCCAGAAAAGCCCATGTCTTCCTCAGAACGAAGCTGTGCAGAACCACTATGGGAACTAGGGATCACAGGGAACAGCACTCTCCCCATCACCTGTGAGGCTGCCGACCATATTATGGAGAAATGGTTGTTACCTTTTTCCAGCCCCAAAGGGAAAGAATTAAGTGGTATGAAATGACACATTTTGTTGCAAATAACTCACAAAGCCTCCTCAGGCTAGTACAGACAGCAAACATATAATTCAATCCAAGAAAATAGCAATACCTATTGCTGCCCTGATACCATGCAGAGGCAAAGGAGAATTTTTAAGCAGGACTTCAGGAAAGATGATAACAATAATTTTGCAGTTCTTCCAAAATCATGGGACAAACCAAAATATCATGTGTTTAAAAATGGACAAATATGAGCCCTGATGAAAGGTACTCTGCTTCACATGGCTTTTTTATTTTTGTTGTTGTTTTGATTGCAAATATATTCCTTCTCTCTGTTAATCATTTTGTCCTACTTTATTTACATCTACTTTGCCTCCTCTTGTTTTGATGTGCCAGTGCTCCTCAACCTGAAAGGAGGAAGGCACAATTAACAGAGTTGAATCTAAACCTGCAGCTGTCTCTCCCTAAGTCTCAGGTCTTGTGCTGAGGCATTGTGTCTTTACTTCCGAGCAAAATCACAGTGCAGGCAACCTCTAAGGAGTGAAGATGTCAGGGATGCAGAGTTTTCTTCAAGGATAAGCACCACGATGCTACCCCAAGTCCTGGAAGCATTCCCCTCTTGCCCTGGCTTAATCTGCATTTCAGCTCCAGGCCAGGTCTGTTTGTTGCCCACAGCAGACCTCTACAGAGCTGACAACCAGATTAAACTGCAGGAGATAGCTTTCAGGAGCTGAGCTAGTTTTTTTAAGGCTTACTGAAGTATCTCTACATTACAATGCAAACTGCACTGTGGATGTAGTTCGACTGGCATATCCCTGATCTTGAGAAGAAGCCAGGAGGCATGCAAGGCAATTCTTCTTGCAGGAATTGTACCAAAAAGAAAATCCCTATTTCCCAGGGGTCAGCTTTGCTTTAGGGACTGATGCAAATCAGCACCTCCGGCAGAGAGCAAACTATTTTGCTGCTCATACAATTTCCTCTCCCTCTAAGCTGATTCTGCATAAAACCATCACATAACTTGAAAGGCATGGTCTTAAGAACAATAACTTGAAGACTGCATTTAACAGAGCAAGCGTGTGATGCCTAGCATAATAATATATTTATTCATGAGCTATCTAATAACTGAGGATGCATATTTTATCATAATACTCTGATACAGAAAAACAAACACTCTTTGTAGTTCTGCACTGTTTTGCTTGCTTTGGTATATTGATAGAGCTAATGACCACAGTTTGTGCCTTCTTTGCTAGGCACGGAAAATCCTTGCTTTGATAACATTGTGCTGTGACAGAATGATAAGAATTAGGGCGGTGCGCCAGAGAGCCTGGCTCCTCAGCAGAGTGACTTTGAACTGCAGCACCAGAGCAGCAGAGAAGTGTGGGATCCGTACAGCCCCAAAGAGCAGGCAATGGGGCTCTGTGAGGGAGCAGCCAAAACCATGGAGAAAGCACCAGCAGAGGATCGTAGCCAAAACCCAGAGGTGACATTAGGTTGGAATACATGTGTATATGTAAGCTGCTCAGGGCTGGGGGAAACCTGATTGCAGCAATTATGCTAGAAAAAAACCCCACTCTCTCTTTCTATTACCCTGTGATAATTCACCCCTTTTGGAATAAGGCTGTTACATGTACTGCCACCTGTCTGTACAATTTGGATGAGGACAGTGGACCATTTCTGTTCATGTGAAACATATGTAAGAATGGGCCAGGCATAGTATGTCATTTCCCAAGAAAATTATCACTGGAGGAAAATTTACAGTGCATGATGCATTTAATTTCTACACTGTCAACTTCTTCTTTGCCAGAAATGCTGGGCTTTACCTTAACTCCCCAGGGACCAAAGATGTTTTGCCACTGCTCTGAATGGGAGTAAGTCAAAAACCTTTAAAATATCCTAATCTCCTGGAACAGTCATTCCCCTCAGATCAACATGGGGTAGGCACAGAAGCTTGCTTTCAGAAGCTGCTTTCAGGAGGAAAAAATCTGCATGATGTATTGATACAAGCTGCGCTGTAGGAGCAGAGAGACAACAATGGATTAGACTGGTATATAAAAACACCTTCCCAAAGATTAAGATAAGTTTTCCTCTGTGCTGGCAGTGAATGAACTGAATTGTCCATTTGCTTTCCCAATAGACAGGAGCACCTGAGGTAAAGGTTTATTACAAATACACACCTTGGGAGACTGATGCTGTGTTTTCTGATGTCCTGTCAGCTTTCTACTTTCCCTTGATTTATTGGAGCTGTGGTGTATGTCTATCTACAGGATGCATATTTACAGAGAGTATCTATTCAATTACTACAGATAGAGATTTGGCTGCTTGGAGGTACACTGTTTACTCCTAAGCATCAGTTTGGGTGACAACCTCTCAGAGTCATGGTCCAAAAGAAGTCACAGATGATTAATTTGATTTGAATCTTATCCTTGGTTTCAAGTGCCTGTATGTCTTACTCCTTATCTAATTAGCCCCGCAAAATCCCAGTTCATAAACACTAATTGGAAGCATGCAAGGGTAAGTGTCCACGTAAATCCTCCTCTGCATTTTTGATGTATCAGGTGCTACTGGCAATAAATCTGACACCGGAAAAATGCCCAGGAAGTTTTGCCTATATAGCTGGAAAGTTTGAGCCTGTATGTGAAAAGAAAAGAGTCTTGTGTTAAAGCCGGTTTAGACTAGGAGCCAGGAAGAGTTACGGACAGGCTGAAAATTGCAGGTAGTAAAGGGGGCAAAGTGATAGTAAAACCACAATTTGTAGACCCTATAATTAGCAGCAGTAGCATAATGCAGAGATAAATTAATAAAAATGGTTAGTGGAGTGTCTGGCTCAGGGGACTGATAATAAGACTGTATTTTGAGCTTAGCGTCTCCTGCCAGAGAGTCACTGATTCTGAGAATGCCAGTAGCAAAGATTGCTACTGTCTGTTGCAGAATTAGATTACTGTCTCAGTCTAGTGTTTCACATAGGCTCTGTTTGCTGACTCCAAGGAGTGGCCAAAGGCTCAATGGATGGAAAATTAAAACTGCGCCTTCACAGAGGAACACTTGCCTGAACAGGTATGGAATAGATTAAGAGGCAAATTTTCATACTTTCTGCCTATCCTAAATGTAATTTTAAATATGCAGTTGTCATTCCTAGTGCTGTTAGTCAGAGTTTTTGGAGAGTTACTAGCAAAAGGAGGAATATAGCAACAACTAATCATTGGGAAGTGTAAAACATAAAATTTAAACTCATCATGTTTTTGAACACCTGATTGATGAATTCTAGCAGAAAATACTAGAAAAATAAGCTCTTGCTATTGAGGCATAGAGCAGATATATTCTGAAAGAAATGTTCCAAGTTACTGGCTTTACGTTATCAGCTTTGTGCAGGAGTATCTAAGTAATGCTAAACTGTATTACAAAGGACATCTACCTATTGATATAGGCAGCCTGTCTTTTAATTATGAAAAATACATGATAGTGAGGATACTTCAGTAAGCAGAGAAATTACTTCAATTACTACTGCATTATGCAGAAATTATTATGCAGAAAAATTACTGAAAAACTATTACTGAAAATGGCAGTGATTTACTAAAAGCTTGTGGAGGCGTGACAATTTCACCTAAGTTTCTGTTAAGAACCAACTGAAACTAAGTTTAATATGTCCCTCCTTATCACAGCTTTGGTCAGTGTCTTCTGTGGCATATAAAGCTCTAATATTCTTTCATCAAACATAAGGTTATTCTTTGGTTAAATGACACTTCCACATCACCTTGCCTACCCTTTCTGTAAGTTCTACTTTTAAGTCCATCGCTTTCTTGGCTGTGTTATGCTCTGGCAATACCAAAGATACAGTAGCCCTCCTGCAACAGATACAGCTCCAATTCATTGGTCTTATTTTATATGTTTACAGCAATCTTTATTGTAATAGATATTTCATATTTCTTTTCTTTCTCATACAACTCCCTGTTCTCTATCATTGCCCTTTGCAAGCTTTTCCTACAGTTCAGGTCTTTACAGGCCTAAGTCTGATAACACTTTATGCTGGACAATTTTTCACTAGAAAATTGATTCCTGATTTACAGTGAGATAAATAAAACATGACCTCAGGCCTTTTATCGTGTGATTTCTATCTTTCTCATCACTAACACTTAAAAATGCTATTCGGTGATTTCTGCTGATACATTCAGCTCCTATGCAACACTTTGTCCTCCCCACAGGCCTCCCACATTACAAAAAGAAAAATAAAAAAGACTAATTGCCTTATCTTTCTATGAAAATACAAGAAGCCGAAGGAGGAGTTTGAGATGCTTTGAGAGCATTAAAAAGGGTGTTTGTCATCTCAAGTGATAGAAAGAACTTAGTCACCATGAAATCTACTAACCATAAACTACACAAACTTCACACACATTTTGTGTTATTAGTATTACAAAGCATTTCTATAGTGCCATACATTTCCACGGCCATTTCTTCAAGCAGATAAAGCACATTGCCTTCCTGAGAGAGCCTGCACTCTACATAAGTCAAGACAAATATTGTATGTGATAAAAATAGAGGACAAAAGTTCAGGAGGGATTGATGTGTGAGACAGCTGATAAGGAGAAGAGTGGAAATGGAAATGATTAAAGATTGCTGTTTGGGATCCTTTCAAAACTAGGGAGAGGCTGCCGAGAGCTGCTGGCTGCACACATCTGGGAAACCTGCTGATCTAGGGCACAGCAGAAAATTTCTCAAAGAGCATGGCTTCAGGATCCAGCTCCCACACCCAGCTTAACCCAGGGGGTGGACATGACTATAACATTTTGGGACACCTGGTGTTTGTGGGGCACCTGGTGCCATGGCAGCCACCTGGAAATGCTCCAGGTGCTGGTGCTTGTGGGAAGCTTGTGTCCCATGGAAAGGCTTGGACCTGAACCCCCATCTGTGTGCCCTGCCAGGCAGCCTGGCGCAGGACAAGAACCCACCAACTCACGTTAGGGTCTTCCCCTGGGAAGGGAGGCTGCACTGCCTGTAGCAAACCACCAAGGGGCAGAGGCAGATGGTGTAGAGCCAGAGCCCAAACCTGGTGGCAGAGCACCATCCCCAGCATGCAGAGGATGCCAGTCAGGTCACCCTATGCCTGTACTGTCAAGCAGCCTTCAGCTTAGTGGCCCATCCCTGATGTCCTCCAAAGCTGGTGCTGCCATACTTGCCTCGCTGTTGCCGAGGAGACTGCTCTCAGGAAATTCATGACAGGGCTTCACTGCAAAAGCAAGGTCTCACTGAGGGCTGGCACTCTGATTTCTAGCTTTGCTTCATTATTAATATTAAGATTCTTTCTGTGACTTGCTTGAGGCGGCATAAGCAAAAGCACAGCTATTTGGATATGCATCCTCAGGGCATTTACCCAAAGTCATATAGGTCATTCAGGATTTCTGAATACCTGCTTAAATGTCTCAGATGAAGCAAAACTGGTGAACATCTTTTAAGTTTGTAGGCGGGTGCCCATCTATAAATCTATTATACTTATGTCAGTGCATACAATAAAAAAAGGTTTTCCAGGGTACATAATTTACAATAGAGATTGGGAAGCAAAACCAATGTAAGCACAAGAGAGAGGAAATTTGCAGTTAAGTTGAATATTCAAAACAAACAGGAAAGGAGGGCGTAAGCAACATCAATACATGCATAATTTAAGAAACATTGTCTGAAAGTGCACATTTCACTTTTAAAAACACTTCTAATTACGAAAGCCACAGGGAGGAGATGAAGAAAGAGAAGATGTCAAATAGCAGCTTTTGATTAGTCCTGCCTAAGAGAAGTAATATTTAAGTTCAGATCCTCTAGGTGTACAATTTTTTACATATTTTTATTATGCATATAGTAAGGATTATACACAAAATACACAACCAGAACTAGCCAAATATTTCAAAATATATCAGTATAAGCATAGAGGTTTGGGACCTCCACCTTCTTGAGGAGCCAACTTTGTCTAATTGTGTGAAACACTGATCTCTCTTACAAAATGCCAATTATTTTCAGCACACCACAGGATAACAAGAGTCAGTGGAAACTGCAGTCAAAGAAACAAAATAGTCTCCACTTTGATTGGAGAGAGTGTTTTCAAAACTGCAGGGAAATAGTATTCCTCAAAGCAGCAGGCATGACAAATGGGAAAAAAGTGCCAAGTTTAATCCATTCACCTCCTTTTAATAACAAGCCCACAAATAGAAGTTAAAAAAGAATGAGTCCAGAATTGATTTGTTTCAAAGCTGGAGATGAAAATAAATCCCACATTTTTAAAATTAGTCGTTCTTGTTGGGAGACAATATGGCATCTCAATGTGGAAAAATAATAATAGCATTTGGTAGAGATGCAGTTCATCATTGTTTCCTACTTTAAAGAAAGGCCTTCCCTCAGCTCAGTTTGCATTCTAGCAGTAGATATTAGGGGTATTTCCAATTTCTAAATCTTCTTGGAATTATTTTCAGCACCACAAATTTTTAATGTGGCCCTCCAGATCATACTTGCTTCTTTACATGTCTAATCATACCTTAGAGAATATTCTGCACATGATGACTGAATCCACTGCAAACGTGGACAAATCATACTGGGGAAAATGTTTTGAGATGATCTATACCCAGTGCAAATGGACATTACCCACCAAGATGCTGAGCCACTTCCCAGATTTCTAACTCAATAGACTGGGGGGCATTTCAGGGCAGGAACGGTCTCTTCTTTTGTGCTTCAAGAGGAAATATCTCAGGGGTGTTCTAGTCCTAAAGAGGGACTTTTGGTACTATTACTTGCAAAATTACTGAAGAGCAGTCATACCTGAGCTAGTTGGAATTTGACCTTCTCCATTAAAAAAGGCTGGTCTCAGGATCACTGACCTTGCAGAAACAGGAAGGAGGTGAGGGACTCAAGCTGTTCCCTTTTCTTGCAGCCTGAGGTGCTGCCAAAGGAATGTTTACGATCTGCAGTGGAGGACTATGCCAGGCATAACCTCTCCACCAGCTGTGGTAAGCATGGCTTCTGCAAGGAGCTTGGCTTCTGGAAAGGCATGCATTCCCCTCTCTTACCCTCCTGCCATCACAGCTGGAGCACCACAAAATAGTCACTTATGGTACAAGTACCATAAGCAGCTCTAACAGGTCCCAACCCCACCATGTTCTTTTTGAAAACTTGTGTATTAGGGTGTTTTGCTCCTGCATGCTCCCCATCAAAGCTGAACCAGGTTGTTAGTGGCATGGAGCCAAACAAAAATTTGCAGCTGTGGATAAAGGGGAGGTGTCTTCATGGGAATTAGTTGCCCTAGGATCAGTTGACATGATTTAGAATGAAATAGGAGAGGAAGGGAGATGTGGAAGTCTGTTGATTTGTTTAGATGTGTGCTTTATTATTAGAACTGTGCTCCCAGAAGCATATTTGTGGGGTGGGAAGCAGTGTCACCTTTCCCCACAGAGGTAAGAGAGTGCTGGATGCTGCAAAGGGCAGTCAGAGAAGACTTTACCCCATGGGAACAAGAACAAGGGCATCCACATGCATGAATGGCCACAATGAATCCCGTGGCTTCAGAGAGGCACTTTAGACAACAGTAAATTACAAAAGAGTAACTCACCTGCAACATCTTCCTGGTAAGGTGAGGGATTCAATGTCCTTCTGTCCCAATAGTGGGTAGCTGGGACACAAGGCTGGGCAGGATTGCTCCCATTTACCCACTCCCTATTTGACAGATTGCTGGATGCTCTGGCCCACGGGGCTGCTGCTGTCTTGGTCCAACACACTGCTACAGAGGAGACACCTGGGAGCAGCTGAGCCTCCACAGCTGGGAGAAGTTCCTGGGGGGAAGGCAGAACAAAGGAAAGAACAGGAGCTGGGCAGCAGACAGGCTGCAAAGACAGCTCCAGGTCTGGGAGAGTTTTGGAGTGCATGTATTTTCTAAACCTAAGTTTAGACATATGCTTGACTGTGCAGCTAATCTTAAGTATATGAGTAGTTTCATGTAGCTGAGTTTAGAAAAAATGTGATTTTGTGATTTGATAGTTTGTAAATAATATTTTCTTTATTTTTGCTTCATATTCACTTATTCTGTAAAGAAAATGAGAAATGTCTCAGCGCCAGTAAAGGTGGAAGCTGTGAAATGATATGATAACATTTTGTCAGAAATGGATGTTTGCAGTTACTACATTTCATACAGTTCCCTAATGCACTCAGTGAACATTCAAGAAACAGAAATAAACAGACAAATATAGAATTCATTAAATATAAAAACCAGAAAAAAATTGACACTGCACTTTGATCCATCTTAATTTAGCACAGAAATTATTTAATAGATTTTGCAATCTTCCTATAACTATTTTGTGTCTAAATGAGCATTTCCTTTTGTTCTGTAAAGACCTAAGAGAAGCAAATTAAAAACTGTTCACACAGACACATTTCTTTTGCCTCTTGGAGCAGGATGTCCCTTTTCCCTCTGCAGCACCTTGGGTACTTACCCAGATGAGAGAACTCATGTCCACCCCACACCTTGGTGCCTGCCACGAATGTGGTCAAACCCTACCAGCTATGTACAGATCTCGAATCCCTGTGAAATGCAAAAATTTGAGAGCTTTTTCAGAGCACACCACTTTGCAGCCCTTCTTCTTCGTAAGAAGCAGCATGCAAGGTCAGGTCACAAATCAAGCAGTCTCTGTGTCCCAAAGGACATGGGTCATAGACTTTCCCAAAGACAGTGAAACGGGATCTACAGTGTTGCAAATGAGATTCAAGGAGGTGTAGCAGCTAAGGAAATCACACAGATAAGAGAGGATGTAAATATCCGTGGTTAATGGTACTCGCAATGACTCCTGGAGTTCAGTCTCACCAGTCTTCAGCCAGAACCAACCTCCACCTAAAAACTGCTTTGTTTCCTGCCTTGGTAGGCATCACAAAGGCTTCACAAGAAGGTCACATCCCCTTTCAGAAAGGGCTAATGAGGAGTCCTACCATTGTCTGGAGCAGCACTCACTGCCCCTGCTCCTCTCCCTTTGTGTCTCTGAAGGAGTTTGCTTGGAGTCTCTCTTAGAGTAAATACCAAATTTAACAAGAAATATATTGATCAGATTAAAAATCTGGGTGAATAAACTACAGTCAAAGACTTACAAAACACAGAGCCATTGCATAGCTGCCTTCTTGTCTTTTAGGTTAAAATTTTATTTTGGTAATCAAGTTCTACTTAGACCAGTAATGGTTTAAAAGCTGGCTGTGCTATATACACCTTGTTTATACTGCACATCGTGTCAAGAAAAAAATCATTAATATGTAATGTACATTTCCTTTTACTGTAAGCCTGACCAGATCAGACCAAAGACTTTGATGAAGTGAAGGAAAGCCACTGGGTTGTCTCTTCTGTTTGATATTCTGCAGATTGCTGCCGTAAGTTGGTAGATGATCTGTCTAGGAACAGACAGTGACAAATCAAAGCCACCACTGTCCGGTTGCAGAAGCTCATACAATAAAGATGCACCATTTACTAGACAGATGGGTCCATCCTTGCACATGAACCCCAAACCCTAATGGCAGCTTTGGACAGATGTTGAGGTTCTGTGGGTGGTCTAGAAGAGAAAGATGTGGAGAGATAAATGTTGGTGCAGTACAATGCTGTCCGTGGCACACCTTTTCCAGGCCCAGTGTTCCTGGAGATGCAGGTTTTGTGGTTCTCTGAAAACTAACATTAACCCTAACCCTAATTTGCAGGCTGAGGCCCCAAGTACCATGGGTGGCCAGGTTTAGATAGATGTGGAGATCAATGTTAATGCAGTGTCGTGCTCTCCTTGATATGCCTGTTCCAGCCCCAGCCCCTGGAGCTGTAGCCTTTGTGGTTCTCTGAACACTAACCCTAACACTAAATTGTGGCCAGTGATAGTATTTCCCCTTTCCTCTCTCAGCTCTAGTATACCCCCAGTCCAATGAGTCATACTCAGTTTGTCTATGTTTTGGAATATCAGGAAGAACTTACATGGGTCAGATGTTAAAGTGTTTCTTGCTGTTTAAAAAGTCCAAATAAAATTAGATTTTACAATTCGCTTTGAAGTCTCCATTTCCAGCTGCATCATGTAAGTGACAAACTATTCACCTGTATTTTATGGAATTTTGTGTAACGTAATTACATTAAAATCTCAAATCATGTTTATAAATGATAAAGTAATCAAGATTTTATATATCTCATTTGCATGCTGGTGGTAATCTTTTCATGAATATAAGATGTTACAGGTTTAAGAATTCTTTCTGAAAAAACAGTATTCACAGAATTTATAAAATAGCTATATAGCTCCTCTTTCTCCCCTGATTATTTATCTCCATCCAGATGCACAGAAACAATTTTGATTCCAGAGCAGGCTCTGTATTTTGGTAATAGTGGAATGTAGCAGTGGGCAGACCACCGGGATGAATTTGTCCCAGTGGGCTGACCATTCATAGTGCTGCTTTGTACCTGTCCCTCCCCTGTTTACCCAGGACTGGCCAGATGTCACTGGTCAGTCATTTGCCCATTGGCTCGTCGCTCACCTTGCACTCACCTGACGGCAGGCATATGAGACTCAGGCGAGAGACGATCATACGCATTTTGCCAGGTTCAGCATCTCACAGCTTGTTCAATGCACCTTCCTTTTCCCCTCTGTGAAGGAAATAAAGAACACTGATTAAAAAGGCAAGTGGTCCGTCTGTTTTTACCGGCAAACAGCTGCCACCATCCGCCCAGGACTCGAGCGCCCAAGCTAAAGGAGCTACCAAGGGTGGGCACGGTGGTCCCAGAGAAGTCCAGCGCTGAAACAGCAAAGATACAGTGGAACATATGTTAATAATGGAGCACAGGCTCCAGCTGAACCATACACCTGTTCTGGCAGGCCCATGATTTCCATGCATGGAATTTAAGACTGTAAGAGGCAGAAAGGAAATTCTTCATGATTCACACTGTTGCACTGCTATGACATGCAACTCTTGAACTACCCCTCATTTTTCAGACACATTAAGTTTAGGTCCCTACCTTGCAGCAGAGCAGATGGCAGTCTGTCCATGTCAGCCCATCCTGCAGTGCTCGTGTTTCTGCAGCAATAAGTGACCATCACTAGCACAGTCTCAGTCACTCAGCATTGCCTTTCCCATGGTTTAGGATAAAGTCAGCTTTGCAGAAAGAGAGGGACCGGTGGCACGTGGTGGACACCAAACAAAGATAGCTAATGGCATCCTGGGCTGCATTAGAAGGTTAAGAGAGGTGATCCTCTCCCTCTGCTCAGCGTTGGTGAGGCCCCACTTGGAGTGCTGTGTCCAGTTCTGGGCTGCCCAGTACACAAGAGACATGCACATGCTAGAGACGGTCCAACAGGGGTCACTAAGGGACTGAAGCATCTCTGTTATGAGAAAGGGCTGAGACAGCTGGGACTGTTCAGCCTGGAGGAGAGAGTTCAGGAAGGATCTCATCAATGTGTATGAATATCTGAAGGGAGGGTGCAAAGAGCTCAGCAGCAGGCTCTTTCCAGTGGTGCTCGGTGAGGCAAAAGGTCTAAACCAAAACAGGAGATTCCATCTGAATTTCAGGGAACAGTTTTTCTCTGTGAGAGTGGCCAAGCACTGGCACAGGTTGCCCAGAGAGGTTGAGGAGTCTCCTTGGAGATGCTCAAAAGCTGTCTGGACACAGTCCTGGGAAACTGGCTCTAGGTGGTACTGCATGAGCAGGAGGTTGGACCAAGTTATTGTCAGAAGTCTCTTCAAACTTCAACAATTCTGTGTTTTTGTGAATCCAGCAGTACTTTAAACCACCTATGAACTGCAATATTCTGCCAATGGTGAGAATCTAAGACTTCTGATTCTCATTGCTTCTTCACTTCACACTCTGTTTATGTTTTTGGTCTTTTGAGCTCTTACAACTTTCTCAACCAACCTGTTGACCAGATTCCAGACTGCAGTTTAACGTTATCAAAGAGAAAATATTGTGATAGAGTCAGATGACTTCAATGCAACTCCATTTCATCACCAAGACCTAGCTAATTTCTGTTTCCATGAGCTTTAAAATAATGCAAGAAATGCCCTGGCAGTTAATGATCACCCTCTGTTGTTTTGTCTCTTATTTTGCTAGTAATTTTGTGTCAGAACTTCCCTTGCTGGAGCAATACTGCTGCCTTCCCTCTGAGTGCCTCTGCTCTTCCTATAGTTTCTTGCAAAGATGTGAAGACCTTCACAAAAGGTAACCAGTTAAACACCTTTGCTACCATTTGCTCCTTTAATCTGGATGGCAGCACAGACCTGTCTTTAAAGCAGAGATTGCTGTTACTTTAGCTACCTTCTCCCCATTGACATGTCAAACTTCTCTGAAGTATGGCAAAGTGGCCACACGTCTCCATCATGATCCAGAGATGTATAGGAGATGTAAAGCACCTTGTAACAAAGCCTGGCAAACTGCACATACTAGATCAGTTTGTGGTTTACACTGTTGAAGTTTTCTATTTCTGTGGAAATGTAATACTGAATTTAAGCTTTTCCTCATCTCCTCACTGCTTTGCTTGATTTATAGATTAGATAAAAAAGCACAGATCTGTTCTGACAGATACCCCTTCTCACAGATTTTATAATTCACAGTGCTATCATGCAAGCAATCAGTTTCCTAGTAGAAGACTTTATGATGAAATATAGACACCATTCTGTTAGAAACGAGGGGTGCATTTCTACTCTAGAGCCGGTGATGCCAATCAGGACTGCACATCTCCTTTGCAGCTGACAGAATAAAAATGGCTAAAATCAGGGAAAGAGGCTTTCAATGACAGAGGCCCAGGAATTATCCCAGTTTAATTTTAGGGTGAAAATTCCTGCAGTGCACGGAATTTATATCCAGTGTAGGAAAGCCTAGCACTTTGCTACCATTACCAACAGTCAGGTATTAAGGTTGCGGTATCCTTTTGGATGAGATCCATGGGGCAGTTTTTATCCCTCCCAAACTCAGCTACCATCATACACCCCTGGGCTGAGCTGCCTCACAGCACCATGGCTGGGCTGCACCCAGGTATGGGACTGGCTGGCCCTGTGGTTCAGTCCCCACTGGTGGCTTGGTGCCAACATCACCAGCTCCCCAGCTCCCCGTACCCCCACCCATCTGACCACAAACACATCAATGGGTGCATTCAATGTCCTGACAGATTCTCCCATTTTTAGGATCCCCTCTATTAAATTTTGAATAACAAAACTAGCTGGTTTTAAAATCAGCACTTCTTTTATTTGCCAAGACACTGTAAGATGCTGCTTTTCACGCCAGGATGATAACAGCAGAGTCAATTACTTGTTTTGGGATTGGTGTTGTTATCAAATAAAATACTCATCCTCTTTTCTCTTCAAACATCCTCTCTTATTAGAAAATCACAATAGTTCTGCTGATGCATTTTGGAAAGACCATGTCTTCTGAATAGATATTGCAGTAGCTGTATGAGGCCTCCAAGATGTCATGTTTCCAGTGAGCATAAGGTCACTAAACCTCACAGCAGTACTGCCCAAGACCCCCAAGTACCAGCTCTCATTTCCGCACAGCCTTTCCTCTTATTACCCCATCCTCACATTCCCGTCACAAGTGGAGTTGAAATCAACCCTGAAAAATGAATTAACCATTTATCATGCAAGAAGTTTACAAGCATTATGTAAATCAGCACCAGCCACAAAGAGATCTGGACAGTTGCTTGCAGGAGAGGAAAATCTAATATCATTTTTAATGACATAAAGTTATTAATCTCATTATTTCAAATGAAATGCAAAATGAGGAGAGTTGGTAACAGAACATGGTCTTTCACTTCATCAGTGTTTCTGAGCAAATATTTTCTAGTCCTTTCTTATGCAAGACATTTAGCCTACTTTCTGCTTGCAAATTATTCATCAACAAACTTCAGTCTTAAAATATGGTATTTTGTTGTTCCAAAACAGTTTTACAAACAGATTTCAGTCTCTTGAGTTCTTAATTTAGGATATTTGCTATTCACTTTACATCCAGAGCCCACCATAATTTTGATTCCCTGACCAGACCAGAAATTCAGCCTGTCAGCCAACTTCCTATAAAATAAACATATGTGCTACTTATTTTTTCATCTTCTTCTGCTTTCCTTTCATATTTTCTTATCTCATTTCCTTTTCAGCAGTTTTCCCCCTACCTCTCTTTTTAAGTGCCTCTTTTTCTTTTTCCTTTCTCCTTGTCCCTATTTCATTCCATCCTCCCCCAGTCTCCCATCCAACATTTTCTTGAGTGTCATAGAAGTTTAGAAAAATGTGTTTTCTGCAAGTTTTCCAAACAAGTTTTCCAAACTTGTATGAGACTCTTCCAAGAACAGAGGGTTTCCTAAGTCAGGTGGCTTTTCTCTGGAGGCTGCCACAAGAGCAGAGTTGCTAAGAAGCTCCAGAAGGCAACAGTTAATGATTTCAGACACGCCAATGTTGCATACAAATATCTGCTATTTTAAAGAATGTAATAAATCTTTATCAGCAGCTGAAATCCAAGAATATATATTTATTGGTCACCTATAGCCAACCAAACGTGTTTAGCACATGAAAATTCTTCTATTAGGAAGTGCTCCCTGGAACATACTGTAAAGAAAAATATTTTGACAGTTTTCTGGAAAACTGCTGGGTCATTAATGGGAGTTTGTCATTGAGGAAAGGTCCTGCAGAGAACCTCAGAGAACCTCAGTATGATATTAACGGTTCTGGTAAGCAGTCTTTTCCATCCATCGAGCTGATGTATCTGAAGTCAATAATGAGTAACACTGCAAGAGTTGCAAGCAATAATTTATTAAAGCATATATGTCATGGGAAAAACAAGCAGTGATCAGCTTTACTTTCTGATCAATTAACAGCACTCAGACAAGCAGAACTCAAATTATTTTGAAACCCCAAATGAACCAATCTAGTCATTAGGAAGTCTGTGGTGCTACTTCATGCAAGCAGCTGTTCATTTTATCATATTTACTTTTACAAATGGCTGTTATCATCCTGCAACCTTAGCTTTATGGCTCTTTGGAAACTACCCAATATTTGATTTTTAAGGACTCTATATGCAGTTTAATCTACTTCAGGAGAGAATATTGAAAATTTTGAATAAATTGGAATTGCAGGACGAAATGTTTTAACAGCTATTTGCAAGTAATAAAAGTATGATGTAAGCCCCCAGATAGTCCCTTCACAGCAGTGGACTTTCTAACCAAGGAATTCAGTCCAACATTGCAGATAAACCTCTGTGATGAGGAACTGTCTGACAGCTGCTCCCATTTAAGCAGCCTGAGACCCATACCTCAAAATGGTCTGCAGAAACCAGTCCTCAAGGCCAAACAACTTTCTACTGTACGTGTTCCCATTGCCTTCATGCTACCATCATTTGTTTAACCCACAGTGCTTCCACTCCCTTCCTTGCTTTCCCAGGAGTAACCCCATGGCTTCTGCTTATCGTCCGATGATCATCATTGTGGATTTGACTTCCCAGAGGAATGGAAGCAGAACCTTTGGGATGGGGTGTGTTGGAAGTGGGAGGGAGGTAATACATAAAACACAACCTCTGCTCTTACTACAGCAGTGCCTTAAAACCTAGAAAATGGGATCATTCTGTGCAGTTGGCCAGTGCTACCAGCATCCTGCTCCAGCAAGCATCCAGCTGGAGAAACCCAGACCAGTGCTGAACATGTCAACGGGGAACAGGATGAGGCAGTTGCACCCTCCATGCAGAACTACCTTTCTTCTTCTTGTTCTCACTTTTATTGTTGCTATGGTTGCTATTTTCGGAATGCAAATGTGAAGGGAAAAAGGAAAGTTATAAGAAAGGGCAGATGGAAAGGGATAGAAAGGCCAGTTCAAGTAAAGAGAAAAAAACATAACCAGGGCAGAGGCAAGAACTTGCTGAAACTCTACATGTTGCATTCTCCTACGGTAAAATTTATCTTTCAGGCACTCCTGGGTCCTTTTTTTCCTACATGCAGGTGGCTTTTAAAGATGGATTGCTTGGCATTCACAGTTTTTTTTCTTCCCAATCTCTTCATTTGGCAGCACATGCTGCAGCTACTAATGTGTGTAGTCCAGTAAAAACAATGCAGCTGCAGAAAAGCAGCTTGTAAGTCTATTATGTTGTAGAGAGACACAAACTTTGGGAAAGAAACTGCACTGCTGGTGTGTGCTCTGTTATCCCTTAGTGACAGCACGGTGGGCATTGACCTGTGCCCTTAAGACACCAGCTCTGCCACAAGGGATGAAATATTAACCCCCTGAGTGTGGCAGCCTCTCCTCCCCTTCCCCATTTCAACTATCCTTTAGTGCCAGGAGCAGAGCCCTGGAGCCAGGCAAGGTGAGCTCTGACTCAGCAATGCCTCTGTGCCCATCCTCATCCATCTCAAGTTCAGTCAGAGGCAGCAGCGATGGCAGGAGAGGCTTCAGCTGGGCTGTAACCAACAGTAAGGCACAAGCCAGTGCACTTGTTTTACTAGATACATTTTTATCCTGGAAAAAAATACTTCATTTTTATCTAGCTAGGCAGCTGAAGTGTGCTTGCTTGCACATGCTCTACTACAGATGAGGTTAATTCAGTATTATCTTTATTTTGTGTGGGTGAAGCACTGGCTGCTGAAAAGAAGAAAAGCTCTGTGAGTCTGATACTACTTTTTGCTGAAATGCTGGATGGGGCTGCACTTTGTTAAATAAGACAGAAATTATCTACTCAAGGGAAGAAGTCCATCTGTCTGAGCCCAGGAGAGAAATTCAGTCGTTAATATGGGTCTTTCCTAAATTATTTATTCCTGTTAGGATAGAGTAAGGTTTCCATAGTCACTGGCTGTCTGTGATTTCTAAAGCATGTCTCACTGCAGGGATCCACACTCCCTATCTCATTTCCAGTTTTCTTGCTTTCCCTTTGTACAGGGGGATTTAATTGCAGAGAGCTGTTGAACAAAACTGTTGTAGTGTTACTGCCCTTTGATCCTTATTTACTTCCTCAGCCATTTAGAGTTGTTGGGGGTTTGCAGACAGCTAGTAATTATTTCTTAGGTTGTTAAACACTGGGAATATGCTTAGTGCCATGCAGGACACCTGAGCCACAGCCCTCCAAGCTAAAACCCTCCTCCAAGGAGCGCTGCTCTCCAGGCTCTGCACCAGGGTTGGTCTCATCCTGAGCACAAACCCCTCCACTCAGGGGCTTCTCAATCCTCCCACAATGGATATAGGGCTGAAGTGGAAGCTATATTCATTATGAATTGAAGTTCTATTTACTTGCAGAGAAGGACCTGCAGATCCTGGTGGACAACAAGCTGTCCACGAGCCAGCAGTGTCCTTGTGGACAAGAAGGCCAATGGTGTCCTGGAGTGCATAAGGAAAAACATTGCCAGCAGGGTGAGGGAGGTGACCCTGTCCCTCTACTCAGCTCTGGTGTGGCCACATTTGTAGTTCTGAGTCCAGTTCTGGCTTTCTCAATACAAGTGAGATGTGGAGTTCCTGGAGCAAGTCCTGCAGAGTGCAACAAAGATGATTAAGGGTTTGGAGCGTCTCTCTTATGAGGAAAAGCTGAAGGAGCTGTGCCAGTTTGGCCTCAAGAAGAGATGCCTGAGAGAGGACCTCATCACTGTCTATCAGTATCTGAAGGGAGGGTGTCAAAAGGATGTTTCCAGGCTCTTCCCAGTGGTGCCAAGCAATAGGACGAGAGGCAGTGGGCATAAACTGATGCACAGAAAGTTCCACCTGAGTATGAGAAAGAACTTCTTTGCTGTGCAGGTGACTTTGCACTGTCACAGACTGCCCAGAGAGGTTGTGGAGTCTCCGTCATTGGAGATATTCAAGAACCATCTGGGCATGATCCTGTGCCATGTGCTCTAGGATGACCCTGCTTGAGCAGGGAAGTTGATGACCCACCGTGGTCTCTTCAAACATGACCCATTCTGTGATTCTGTGAAAGGATCTAGGAGGGGAGCAGGTTGCTTGGGTAGCCAGCAGGAAGAGGAGGACTGAAGAGGATCCCACACTCCTCTCTTCTGTACCCAGGCAAGGGACCCTGTGAATGCTCCAGCTTCCTGTCACTCATGGTAGAAATGTTGGTGTCAAACCTCAACAGAAACCTTGGTTTCACATGGAGCTAGGTAAAAGAAGAGAACACTGGGGACAATCAGTAGCTCCAAAATAGTTTGTTTGTGTAGAATCCTGAGACAGCTTAGGCAAGCCTATTTACAGGGTTAAGTCATGAAAGTTCCTGGATTAAAAACCTGCCTCCTAGTGGCATGGGCAGCAGAAGACTTCTTGACCTAAGTGACAAAATGCCAACACAGACACATATATATTAAAAACAAACACTGTTACAGGAGCCCAGCTTGGCCTCAGTCTTGAGACCTACATCTTACCAAATCAAAGCCACAAAAAGCCATTGTTCATTAGAACATAATTTAAAAGACTTTGCATTTGCAACAGAGAAAACTTAAAGGGGTTGATATAATTTTGGAAACAAAAAAGGTTTGGGACGGGACAACATGAGAAAAAATTTCTCTCTCAAAAAAACATCCTTGCAGATATCTTTTATGTGTTGGTCATGCAATTACAGCCAGTCTCACACAGCCCACAACTTACTACCTCCTTCACCTCTAAATAGGCGAGGGGCCATTTGAAAGATTGCATCATCCTGCATCTCTAATAAAAGGGAATTATCCTCCCAGGATGCAGGAAAGCAACAATACATCTTCCTCAAAAACGAGGGCCATCACACCACAGTGTTGCTGAAATTGCATTTTTCAACCACACAAAAAAGATCCACGTGGGAGAGACTTGGCCCCCAAAGCTATAATCTAGAAAGCCCATTGTCCTTCCAGGGTTTGATAAAAGAGATGCAAGGACAGATTTGCTTAGACAAATGCTAAACAATGAGCTGAGAAGGGAAAATTCAGACATACACGTGCCTATGTTTTTTGACAACCATAAAGACCACTCCCCATTTCCACTTTCAGCTCATGCATAATTCACTCAGCACTCACTTTGCTACATTCACATGATGCTCTACTGTAATATCATGAATTTGGAAAAGCTTTGAGCCTTGCAATGAGAAATTTTTTTTAATTTTTTTTTTTTTGTTTCACTTACTTGGATTAGCTGATCATTTTTGCTCACAAATTCTGCTGGGTCTGGACCTCCTGTGCAATTATTTATAACCATGACTAAAGAGTGAACTGAAGAGTGAAAAAGTCCTAGAAATTAGCTGTTTCTCTGATCAGTCTCTGATTTGTATCAAAGGAAACATTTGTTGGTTCCAGTAATTCATTAAGTCTCTATTGTTTCACAGTGCACACAGCAAAATCTTTGTAAAGTGTTTTACCATTAAATCCCTTGCTGCTATTTGTGGCTCTGCTGCTATTCAACGAGGTTTTCAAGGCTCTGGCTCACAGCCTTGTGTACAGCTTCCTATAATGGCCGGTACTATGGGAATCAAAGACTCCATTGTATCAATAGATGGTACCTGTCACTTTGTAACATGCTTTTTATGGCAGGATATTTATTTTTCAAAGATGCATTCCTCCAGCTGTAATCCTACATGTGCCTCCTTTATGCTTGCAATGTGCCAGGCTTTAAAGCAAAGGACAAAGCCGCTGAAAATAGGAGCCTTTCCACCCACCCAGCCCATTTCTTTTCAGATAGTGAGAAATTAAAACACAGGGCTTTGTGGATGAATTGCTGTCAGAGTCATTTGATAACTAGGATCCCAGTAGAAGCTTTTATAACAACATTAATAAAGATGTGCTAGCACTAAGATCCCTGCGTGCCGCATACCAATAACACCAGTTAGAATTACTGCCTTCAGATAACAAATCACACTTTTTTTAGGAGACAAAAAAATTTATTAAATCTGTCTTCCCTTCCTCCTCCCCAGGATTCAATAATGACTGGATTTTTTTCAAAAAAGGTTCTCAGAAGCACAATGCTGCAGCATCTCTGCCAGCCTGATGGCTGCACTTCCCGAGTCCTGTGGTGGAGCAATTCACTCAGAAAAGGTTTAAAAAACCACCCCTCTATAATTTGAAGTCTGTTTCCTGCTTCACTTATGTCACTGAAACCAGGACAACTAAATAGTGGGGCAGGTTTTGTTAACTAGTGACAGTGGCATGTGCTGGGGCTGAAGGGAGGAGTGCCTCCCGATGTGGCTTGGGAAGGCAGAAAGGATGTCTGCAGCAGACTGCAGCCTGTCTGTCTCTACACTCCCAACATGCAAGAAGTCAAACATGAATTATGACAGTCTGAGGAGATACTGCCTTGCAGAGGAAAGGCAAGGAACATGCAGCACGTGGGGGTCTATGATCTCTTCTGCCCTCCCCCTGCAGTTGAATACTGGGCCAACCAAGCTCTAGTGTTGCCAAAGGAACTGACTCTGGGCTGGGGAGATCCAGCAGTGAGGGAGAGGAGATTCAAAATCTGAATCTTGCACCTAGCTGCAGGACAGTTTTATTGGGCTATTTCTGGGATGTTTGACATGCTGGGATGCTTTGCATGGCACATGCTTCACAGAAAGCCCACTAGTTACTTGCATCATGGAGACACAGCAGAAGACAAAGGTACCAGACTACTGCAGCACTGGAGGAGGGGTGGTTGGCACTTGTCTCAGAGGGATAAACAGCAGCTGGGCTGCGGATAAATAAGATTAAACCAATTTTGCTTCTCCTCTGATTCCCACAGCAAGCCTAGTTCTAATGAAGACCAGCATGGCTGAGTTTTAAGCAACAAGCCTGCACCTGATGTTACAGACCAGCAGCACTGACTTTTCTGGGATATAAGACACTCTATCTATTGCTAGGTTTATGCAGTGCCAGTCAGAGGAATATAAGCCTGGAAAGGAGCTTATGAGTCTTTAATAACAGTTATTTGCCAAATATGCTGGTCAAAATACTTCACGAGCTGACAAAACTTTGTTTTAATGATGACCAGGTTTTGCATTACCACTATCCTATTCCAGATCTTCAGTACACTGATAAGGAAAAATATCCTGCCTAAATATATTTCCAGTTGTTTTTATGTGAATTATATTCTTTGACTTAAATAGCTTTCCTTTTCCTGTTTCTCCAGAATTTAGCATCTTGATGTGCTTGCAGGGAATAATTACATCTCTTTGCAGCTTCAGAAAGACTAAACCAAGCGCTTGCTTTTCCTTCCCACACCCATCCCACAGGCTGTCCTCTGCAGCTCCTCCATCCTTCCTGAATGGGGATGCCACCAGCCTGAATGCTACTTCCACTCCACTGGAAACAAGTCATCAGGGATATCCTCAGCCTGGATTTGTCCTTCATGGTTGGATCACATTCATGACAATATTCATCCTGACTGGCTCAGTGACCCAGTGCTTTCTACTCATTTCCATTTCCAGCTGATGGAGTCCCATTTTTTTTTAGTGCAAATTCTCCACATGAGTCTTTAAATGACATTGCCCTTCATCCCACTGATGTTTATCACATTGTTTGCCTCTTTGGGACAGGCATTTTTTTCTGCCCAATATCCTCATCTTCTTGTATTGAGGATGCCTCCCACCTTCTTGTCACCCACAAACTTCAGAAAAACCCTCTTACTATTAGTTTTAAGGATCATTCATGAACTTCTATACCAACTTAATATTTCTATAGTACTTATGTTTTGCCATGTTAATCGATAATTTATTTAATTAGATACTTCCTAATTTTTTTAAGAAGAGCATCAATATTTTATTCTGTTCCTTAAAGAGTGATGATTGCTTTATGTCTGAGGTTAGTTTATATTTAGGTCAATACAGCAGTTGTTTATCCCCCCTGCTGTCCTTACTATTAGCACTTTCCTTCTCTATACTGCTCATCCTCTCATCTTCTGTATTTCCATTATAGATTGTCATATTGTTGTTTATTTGATTTTTCCCCTTTTTTACATTAGATCCTGAGGCATGGAGGTAAAAGACGTTCCTTCCATCCAGCTCCCTTCTTTTCCAAGTTAGAATTCTTATCATCATTTATGTCAGCTTTGAGCCAAGAGGATAGTGCCCCAACTGACACACAGCTTTCTACGTTTTGCAGTGATACACAGAATCAGGCACTCAGCATATTTTTGTGAGTGAAAGACATAAAAATGCACCCAAGAGGAGTGGGTTTTTTTGTTTGGTTGGGTTTTTTTTTTAATTCAGGGCACATACCCTAGGAAGACTCTGAAATCTGTACCATTTCCCTGTGTGCCACTGTAAACATGACCACAATACAGTATTCCATTTGTCTATGGATTCAAGCAACTCTCAGCCCTGGAGAGGCTTTTATGCATCGGCATAAAAGGGAGTTTGTGGGGATGCAAGAAGACAGGAGCAGTATTTATAATGCTTATATAATCCAAAAAAATCCTTTGAATTTTTAGACGGATGAGTAAGACCCCTGTGAAACTCTGGGGCTGCCCATGTGTGAGTGGTGGGGCTGGCCCAGGCTGCCAGCAGCAGGTAAAACGGGTGTGGATGGCAAAGAGCAGGGAGCCAGACTTGGATGACAGCATTGAGTTCTGCATGTGCCAGGGACCAAGAGGTCCTGGCCAGACCTGGTGGGTGGAAGCAAAGTAGCACCTTTGTCTCTGTTATTTGCCTTTAAGTAACTATTGTGCTATTCCATCGCTGTGGCTATTAAGAGGAGAGAGAGAATATGTGAAAGAACCATAAACCCTGCACACTGTTGCAGACACAACTGCCTTTTGTTTGTATATACAGCCACTGTTACTCTTCAGCTAACAAATTTGATTTGTGGCCCTTAATATCTTCAAAGTAATGCTCTTGCTAATGGTAGTCATGTTATTGATTTTCATAGGCACATTTTATTCCATATGAATCCATTGCTTTTAAGCCAATTAATCATGCATCGCTAACTTAACTGCAATGGCATTTTTAATGTGAATATTCAAGTAGTGCTTCACTTCGGGGTTTGTCAACAGCTACCATCTGAAGACTATTTCAAAGCCTTAAGAAACTGCTTAATATAGTTATTGGATGCTTACCAGTTCATAAGACCCTGCCCCAGCTGCCTCATATATTTTATGCAGAACAAAATCTTCTAATTAAGTAGATGAAAGAAAAGAATTAACATACCACCTAGGGGACTGAACATACATGATTATTAAGCACTATAAAAAAAATTTAAAAGGCTTGCCCAGCTCAAAATAAAAAGGGATTAAAAATGAGCTGACTGGGGGAGCAAACCATCATTACACTGCAATAGGGAAATGAAAGAGTTCAGACAAACCTAATACTACAACTGATACTGCAGGGATGTGCTGAATGTAAGGCATAAGATTTTTTGAGGCAGCTGTGTGTTCTTTTTAATTTCCTGAATCGACTTTAATTTCCTTTTTGGGATACCATTACAGAGATTTTCTCAAAGGGCCCCACACAACTTTCCGTGGGTGCAGTGATCCTCCCCACCTGGTGGGCATCAAGATCCCACACCCACCCCCACATCTGACTGCTGCAATCCGTGTTAGAAACAAAGGCCTCCATTTTCAGTCCAGGTCCAACAGCAAAACAGGACAAAGATGTGTTCCCCTGACCTTCCACAAAGAGTCTGAGCAGCTCCTGTCCTGCTCTGTGCCTAAAGACTTCTACTCCTTCAGCAGCAATGTTTGCTACTTCATCAATGGTAGTCATGTTGCCTGCACCATCACACCAACCTACATCCTTCTCCCGTGCCATGTGCATAGGCTGCATCTCTGGAATCAGAGGGATGATGAACAGAGCCACAGCACTGGTTGCAACCAACTGTCCCAAAAAGAGGCACAGTTATAAAAGAGCTACCTGGCAACTACTTTAGGATGGGGACCAGGGGAAAGAGGTATTTTCATTCCAGGTTTAATGTGACAAACTCAATGACAGAAATTACAGATGTGGTTTGTCCATCCCAACTTCTATTACCTCCAGCTTTCATTGCCTGCCTGCAGAAACTGTTACCTTCATCAGGGCTTTTTTCAGCTTCTTGCAAAATAAATATAAGTCTTTGACCACACCAAGAGAGTTGTTTATTCTTTAATGGGTAACAGGCACATTAGGGATGTGCTCTTGCCTACTGTAACTCACACACAGGGAGGGAAGTAGCCGTCATCTCAGTATCAGAAGGATGGTCAGAACCAGAGTTAGATCATGCTAGACTGGGCTCATACAGTCACAAGTCTGAGAGTAGAGATCTTAAGCAAACTTAAACAAAAGAGGAGGGAACCTGGAATAATTTTTGAAGAAAAACTAGTTAAATCTGTGAAGATGGATGGAAGAGCAATGCAACATATGTGTCAGATGAGCCTAACATCTTTCTTAGAAACTCTAATTGATATTTTTAACTATTATTACTATGCAATACTAAGACCAAAATTTAATTTATCTAAACATCTGTGGAACATCTGCTATAAAGCCACACATGAGATAATTTTATTTTGAGCAGAACAAGTACAAGCCACGTAGTGTAAGGATGCTTGAAGGGAGAATGTCAACATGATGGGCTGGAAGAAGATGATGAGCAAAGATTTTCAAGAACTGGATCTGGTTTACTTTTAGCGATATTAATAGTATGAAAAGTGGACAAGAGGTAACAAAACTTGCCAAGTACACTGTCCTCAGTATGGAGGAGACTGTCACACAGGGAGAGGGAGTCATGAGGACCCGAGGAATCCCAACAGAATGCTGTAACATACAAGGACATGCACTTCAGCAATGATAATAAAAATGTGCACTGCAATCTGAGAGTTCCTCAGCTGGCAACAAACACATAAAACAATGTGTGGATGTGTGTGGATGCACACGTGTACTTACACAAACATGCACACTTGTACATACACATATGCACGTGTGTATTCACAGATGTCTCCACACCTTGTAGCCACAACACAGGCAAGTGAGAGGTTGTAGTGACCCCAGCAAAACATGCACTGTCCTTAGGGTCTCATACAGTTCCAGCCACTTACATACAAGAAAGCTGAATTTAAACTGGACTAGACGCAGGTGAGAGCTTTTAGGATAAACAGAGATATTCATTGTGTTTAGTAGAGAGGACTAGGACAACTTGGTTTACTTCACTGAGCAAGACCCTCAGGAAGGACAAGGCTCCTCTAGCTCAGATGAGTAAACTCTAGACAGGGAAAAGCTATTTCAGATAAAATACAGCATTGATACAGCAACAACAAAAGGCACAAACCAACTAGGAAAAAATGAGATTGGAAATCAGGACGTTGTTTCTGACCACTGGAGCCAGCAAAAGCTACAAAGTGAGTCCAAGGCAGTCTCGAGGGACCAGACCAGATGCAGAGAACCCTTCTGGACTGTACATATAGGAATATCACAGGCTCAGCAGCCCATTGCAGATAATTTAGTGGTTAGAGCTGGTGATGTCTGGGTGAAGGGTGCTTCATTCTGTGATGATACCAAGGTAAATTTCAAGTGACCCCAATTCCATTGCAAACATCTCATGCAGTTCTATTATCCATAAATCAGTTAGCATATTAAAATATATTACAGGAAGAAATCTGTTGCCTAGGGCCTTTAATAAAGCTTTTAAATGTGCTCTCTTTAGTCCTGTTGCTGCCTGTTTGAAATATATAAATAAATAATCAGTACATCAATTATTTCTATCTATTTTATAGTCAAAATGTAAAATACCTCTGTCAAGTACCCTTGTTTATTAATTTCTATGTGGTGTCTAAAAGAGAATTAGATAATTAATAAAACCTATAATTATTTAACAATTATAACTCCTTCTCAATGTGAATAACAGTACAACATCCCTGTTGTATTTGAGGCACATAAAGTTATACAGAAACTGCAAACTCTTCTTTCAGATCAACATTCTTGGACAGAAAGAGGTGCACAGGAATAGCTAAGAACTGTTTGCCACTACTGACTGTGTCTAGCCCTCTAGAACTTTTTTCTTCTGTAGTGAGCATGAGTGACCTATTTATTTTAGCAATTCTTATTTATTATAATTTGTTATAAACCTAGAACATTTAGTAGCGTTGGTGAAGAAGCTCCAGTTTTACATCCAAGAATGAGAACATCATCAGAACCACTATTTGTAACAGAAAATAATTAAATTAAGCCTATTTCCTTTGTAAGAGTTATCCATGAATGGATTTAAATGTCCCTCTTTCACTTTTATTCAAAAATTTCCAGTGATTTCAGTAGATCTATTTCAGACCAAGGACTTCTAAGTGGTAATTCACCTCTTTGATAGGGTTGTCTAGACACAAAACAATGACAATATTCTTCTGCAGGCAGAGGAATAAATGGCACCTTCCAAATGCAGGAGTGCCTATGAAGTCTTTATGCCAATAGAAGCCTAAACACACCCTTACACAACTATTTAACTCTTTCTTCCTAAATTGCATTATTATTATTATTATTATTATTATTATTATTATTATTTATAGTCACAGAAAGTATTTTTTAAAAAGAAAATTATTTTCACGTAAATGAATAACCACACTTTGATATATTTATTTATTTATTTATTTATTCATAGATATGTGTGTGTGTGTGTATTCAGTATCTTCTCAGCGTGAGCAGAGATATGTGATTCAATGGACTCAATTTTTCCTGGGAGGTAACTTCTGGCTCTGTGGCAGCTAGTAACAACACTGTGCTCTGGAGTGTTATTACAATTACAGTTCTGAAGACATCATGATAAAAAAAGTTAAGATTTTTGTATATATTTATGAAATTCCACTTATCTCTGTGGGTAGTAACATATCCTCAGGTGTCATGGGTACAGAAGAAAATGTCTTCAGTGCATTAATATTGACAGTATTATTTGTGTCTTAGAATTACGAACACAGGATGTTAAAAAAAAATCTTTAGTACTAAGAAGTGGTATGCTGCTTCAAAGATAATCCCAAATGTCAGCTTCATAAAGCTTCACATAGTGCATAAACCTAAGAGCATGAGAGCTGCAGGGAGTGAGGTAAAGAAGTTGCATTGTAAATACAACCTTGCAAAAATTATTTTTATCTAATTTTGTTGATTTATTTGGACTTTGCATTTTGTGTCTTTCAAAGGGTAGAAGAAGTTGACGCAAGACTTGGTTCCATCTGGATCGGTCTATCAAACTGGAGATGTGAGTGCACATGAAATTTGAGAAGGGACCCAAAAGACACTGTTTTCCATTCTTTGTCTCTTTTTTGTCTCTTTCTTTCTCTCTAAAGGACAATTCAGTGCTGTGTGAGCTGGAGAACAGTAAACTCCTACAGTCACAGGGATCTTCTCATGTCTGAAAATACCACTGCTGATACTTATTTTTCTCTACAATTCCCTGTTTTCCTGATGATCAAGCTGTGCTGCAGAGCCACCAGAGAGAAGCACCACAGCTGGCTAAATTTGGACCACTTGCTGTTCTTCAAATGGAAAAAAAAATGGAAAAAAATGTGCTCCTAAATTACTGTTTCTTTTTCCATGTCCTGGTCAAATGCAAACAGCTGCAAACTGAGAGTCACAACATTATT
Source organism: Orthonyx spaldingii (assembly GCA_013397795.1). NCBI lineage: Eukaryota > Metazoa > Chordata > Aves > Passeriformes > Orthonychidae > Orthonyx > Orthonyx spaldingii. The sequence goes on from VZTJ01005306.1 coordinate 114,123, forward strand.
GTGCACTATTATAGACTAACAGGAGATGCTGAGATCAGCTCCGGCATAGACCCAAGGAGGCTCACTCGGCAGCACACAGAGTGTGACTGCACAAAGCACTCCCTCACCCCAGCACCACCAAGAACACTCTCAGCTGCTTTTGGACAGTGACTGAGACCCAAGGGCTGGAACCTCTAAGAAAGAAATGAAAAAAACCCCAAATAAGTAATATCAAGCTGAAGAAACATTGACACAGTTTGGAAAGCAGCAGAGGAAGAAAGCATTTCAGAGAAACTGCATGGAAAAGGAAGGATCCACATAAAAGCAGAACACTGTGTTGAAAACATGGTTAAGGAAAAAAAATTTTAAAAACACAAAAAGAAGAAAAGGTGCAGAAATATTAGATTGAAAACAAATAAGCATATCTAGAAATATAGATTACTACTATGTCAACAGGAAGAATATCAGTACAGGGGAGAGAGAGAAACAGTTGCAACAAACCCTCTGTTTTCTAGGAAGCTGCATTCAGAGAGGATCCAAAGCTTATACAGTCTTCCAGACCAGTGCTATATAACCAACCACCAGTAAACGCGGACCTTTTTAGCTGTATTGCAAACTCTTCTGACAGAGCAAAACAAAGGGTTCATGTCCCTACAGGTTTTGCCGTGGGGAAGTCAGCTGGGAGGACCCTGGACTAGATGAGGAGCAGACAGGGACAGTTACTGCTCAGCACCCCCTGTCAGCAGTGAGGGCCCTTCCCGACAGAGGCAGCACACCAGGAAAGCAAGGAGTATCAGCTGAGGAACCTTCAGCACCCAGAAACAAGGGCAGTGCCAGCTGTGAGCTTGTCCAGCTCGCACAGGGACAGGCAGCGATGGAAACCCAGGAGCACATCCCCAGCTGGGGTGCCCCACAGCACCCCCATCTAAGTAGCTTTTTGGGACACACAAAACCACCTGAGAGTCAGTACCCAATACTGGTAGCACTAACCAGGAAGATGACTATCCTGATTAATCAGTAACCAGGGAAGGACAAAGAGACCCTGTCCCCAGGCAGATGCCTTGGAGCAGGGGGAGAAGGAGTGACCTTCTTGGGGCACTGCCAGGCATCACCCCACAACATCCCCAGGAGCATACAGCCAGTATCCCAGAGCACGAGATAGCACGCGGGGCACACCACTGCTCAGGGTGCACAGGGGGCCATGAGGGGCACCTGCCCTGGGCAGGGTGTGGTGGCAGCGCTGGCGTGGGCACGGCGGGGGCACCCTCTGCTCCACAGGAGGGGCTGCACGTGGGCACCTGCACCCACACACAAAGCATGGGGGGTGTCATGCACACTGCCTGCGAGGGGAACACTTAAATGTTGGGCCTATAGTTGTAGCTTCGGTATTTCGTCTATTGGCTCCTTCGGGCCACCGAATGCAGCCCTCAGGAGCTCCTTATCCCGGGAGCTCTGATCCTGGGCTGGGCGGCGGCAGCTGCTCGCTGGTAGAAACAGACGGACCAGTTGCGTTTATATCAGCGTTCCTTTACTCTCTCTCACGGAGGGAAAAGCGGAGAACAAACCCTGTGGTGGAGAACGTGGCAAGACTGGCCCAGCCCACCTCTCGCCTCTGTCTTTTATGCCCTCTGTCGTGGAGAGCAAGGCGAGAGACAGGCCAATAGGCAGATGACTGGCTGTGACATCTGGCCAGTCCTGGGTGAACAGGGGAGGGACAGGTGGAAAAGCAGAGCTGTGAGTGGCCAGGCCAGCGGGGGATCCCCAGTGGCCTGCACATTGCTACATATAAGGGCATGCTTAGAAATCTGTAGGCATTTATTAACATTTTGCAAGTGTCTAGTACTGTGGTTTATCTGATGTGTCACTGATAATGGGTTAAATATGCACTGCTAATAAATCAATAAACTGCTTTAATTTCAGTTGGACTTAAACCATGTAAGATGACCAGTTTTTCCATGCAGTAGGTCTGCATGTGCCATCGGTGCTATATGAAGCCAAGACTGGTTTTGCCATAGTGGCAGCACTAATTGTGACACTGGGAACACTAATTTCCACAAACAATTTTAGCATCTACCCTACCTTCCAATGTTCTCCTGATGGTGATCACTAGAACAGAGCTGTGCTCTTCGTGTCAAGCTCCAGGGTAATTCTTTCATAGCTCAGGTTTCAAAGAGACATTTTGTCTCTTTCCAGTTTCCTGGAGCGGTTGCACAGTATGGGATTATTTCAGATAAAAGTTTCAGTAGTGAGTAAATGAACTTGTGATTCTTAATGACAGCTGTGAGAGCTCACATCTTTGCTACTGTCATTGTGTTGCTGGACCATGACTGAAGAAACAACCACAATTTGATCTCTTGGGCATATGCAATGAAATGCAGAGTAACAGGGACTGTGCTCATATTGTCAAGGTACCTAAAATAGATGTGAGCCAACCCTCACTCTCTGCTGACTGCTGGACAGCTAAAACTCTGATCCAAAGCAGGACATCTTCTAGATCATGAAATTATAATTTTTATACCAAAAAGTATGGAAGAACACTACCCTGTTCTTATTATGCAAGGCTCTTGGCTGCTGATGCTGACACTCTTCTGGGTAAATGTCAGTGTAAGCTCTGCATTGTGGATATATTTCAATGATGTTCTTGAGTATATTACTCAGGGGTTTTAGGACAAAGACTACAAAAGAAGAATTTCACATCTCAGAATGTTACGTTTCTGGTCAGGTTTCATAAAAAGAATCCCAAATCCCAGTAGCTGGTGATAAAAATCTCCATTACAGACCTACATATAATAAATAGGCAAATCTGTATGGTCCAGATCAGCACGTTTGCCTGAGTGAACCATCAAAATACATAGAAGAAAAGCAATCAGAAGACTATATCTTACTGAACACCTTATGAATATTTCTACTGCATAAAAAAAAAGAAAAAAAAAGAGAGTGAGAGAAGCTTGCTTTGCTAACTGAATTCTATCAGAGAAAAATGATATAGTTCTCCAAGCCACTCTGGAATGACTGGAAAACTACCTACATCCACCAATCATACAGTATTATGTGAAGTTGAAGAGTATGCCACATCTTCCATTCTGCTTCCCAATTCGACAGTGAATTTGCCCTAATTTGTTAACTACAAGCACGATATGTACCTCCATGTCTCCTGCAAATTGGGAGCTGCTCTATTTGAGCGGTGACCCCAGAACACCCTGTAGCTCCCAACATGGATCGACTCACTCCTTTGGGCTAGAGGTGCTCCCGGTGGCACTTCACAGTCCACCGCTTGCCATCTACAACAGCTGACTTCCTATTCTATGGAAAGAGCAGTTGGAAAATCAATAGTTCTTTGCTGATTAATAACTGATTTTTCCACTGACCAACATGTACCATTGGCCCCACTGTAGCAGGCGGTGCAGGTCACACACAGCTGCAGCTCCACTCCTAATGTCACAGAACTGAAAATTCCTTCCTTCCTTCCTTCCTTCCTTCCTTCCTTCCTTCCTTCCTTCCTTCCTTCCTTCCT